>JBBPFK010000219.1:0-68000 GCA_037975005.1 Platalea minor
GGCGGTGGAACCCCTCAGGACATCCCTATGGCGGTGGGCCCATGCCTTCAAACCTTCCCGTGGTGGTGGAACCCATCAGGACATCCCTGTGGCGGTGGGCCCATGCCTTCAAACCTTCCCGTGGTGGTGGAACCCATCAGAAACTCCCCGTGGAGGTTGCTCCGTACCATACAACCACCTCATGGTGGTGGAACCCATGAGAACATCGCCGTGGTTGTGGCTCCGCTCCTTGGAACCTCCCCGTGGTGGTGAAACCCGTAAGAATGTCACCATGGTGGTGATCACACGTCTCCGAACCTCCCCGTGGTGGTGGATCTTAGCAGAACATCGCCGTGGCAGTGGCCCCATGCCTTACAAGCTCTCCGTGATGGTGGCCCCAGGCCTTAGAAGCTCCCCATGTAAGTGGAAGCCATTAGAACGTTACCGTGGTAGTGGTCCCATGCCTTCGAACCTCCCCGTTGTGGTGGAACTTAGCAGAACGTCCCCGTGGAGGTGGCGCCATGCCTTACAAGCTCTCCGTGATAGTGGAACCCAGCAACACGTCAGTGTGGTGGTCATCACAAGCCTTCGAACCACCCCGTGGTGGTGGAACCCAGCAGAACGTTACCGTGGCAGTGGTCCCACGCCTTCGAACCTCCCTGTGGCAGTGGAACCCATCAGAACGTCCCCACACTGGTGGCCCCACGCCTTCGAACTTCCCCTTGGGGCTGGAAGCCATCAGAACGTCCCCGTGGCAGTGGCCACACGCATTAGAACCTCCCCGTGGTGGTGGAACCCATCAGAACGTCACCGTGGGTGTGGTCCCATTCCTTCGAACCTCCCCATGGTTGCAGAAACAAGCAGAACGTCCCCGTGGAGGTGGCCCCGTGCCTTAGAACATCCCCGTGGTGGTGGAACCCAGCAGAACGTCACCGTGGCGGTTTCCCCACGCCTTCGCACCTCCCCGTGGTGGTGGAACCCATCAGAATGTCACCGTGGTCGTGGTCCCACGCCTTCGAACGCTCCCCGTGGTGGTGGAACTTAGCAGAACGTTCCCGTGGCGGTGGTCCCATGCCTTACAATCTCGCCGTGATGGTGGCCCCACGCCTTAGAAGCTCCCCATGTAAGCAAAAGCCATCAGAATGTCACCGTGGTTGTGGTCCCACGCCTGCAGACCTCCCAGTTGTGGTGGAACCCATCAGAACGTCCCCGTCGTGGTGGCCCCCTGCCTTAGAATGACCCTGCGGTGGTGAAACGCATCAGAACGTCACCGTGGTGGTGGTCCCCTTCCTTCGAACCTCCCCGTGGCTGTGGAACCAAGCAGAACGTCCCCATGGTGGTGGTCCCGTGGCTTATAACCTCTCCGTTGTGGTGGAACCCATCAGAATGTCCCCGTGCTAGTAGCCCCACTCCTTCCAATCTACCCGTGGTGGTGGAACAAAGCAGAACATCTCCACGATTTTAGCCCCAGGCCTTGGAACCTCCGTGTGGCGGTGGAACCCATCAAAATGTCCTAGTGGCGATGGCCCCATGCCTTTAGAACATGCCCGTTGTGTTGGAAACAAGCAAAACGTCTTTGTCGTGGTGGCACGTTCCCTTAGAACTTCCCCGTGGCAGAGAAACACATCAGAACGTCCCCGTGGCAGTGGCCCCCCGCCTTAGAACCTCCCCTTGGTGGTGAAACCCATCAGAACATCACCGTCGCGGTTCCCCTGCGCCTTTAGAACCTCCGCGTGGTGGTGGAACCCATCAGAACATCACCATGGTGGTGGGCCCCTGCCTTCGAACCTCCCTGTGGTGGTGGAACCCATCAGAATGTCCCTGTGGTTGTGACCCGTTGCCTTAGAAAGTCCCTGTGGTGGTGGAACCCATCAGAACGTCACAATGGCGGTTCCCCTGTGCCTTAAAACGTCCCGGCGAAGGCGGAACCCAACAGAACGTCCCCATGGTGGTGGCCCACTGCCTTCGAACGTCCGCGTTGTGGTGGAACCCATCAGAGCATCGCCGTGGTCGTGGGCTCCTGCCTTCGAACCTTCCCGTGGTGGTGGAACGCAGCAGAATGTCCCCGTGGCGGTGGCCCCATGTCTTAGACTCTCCACGTGGTGGTGGAACCCATGAGAATGTCCCCGTGGTGGTGGCCCATTGCCTTCGAACGTCCCCCTGGTGGTGGAACTCATCAGAATGTCCACGTGCTAATGGCCCCAAGCCTTGGAACCTCCATGTGGCGGTAGAACCCATCAGAACGTCGCCGTGGTGGTGGCCCCGTGCCTTCGAACGTCCCTGTGGTGGTGAAACACATCAGAACGTCACCGTCACGGTTCCCCTGCGCCTTTAGAACCTCCCCGTGGTAGTGGAACTCATCAGAACATCGCCATGGTGGTGGGCCCCACGCCTTCGAATCTCCCCGTGGCGGTGGAACCCATCAGAATGTCCCCGTGGTGGTGGCCCCACGCCTTAGAAGGTCCCCGTGGTGGTGGAACCCAGGAGAAAGTCCCCGTCGTGGTGACCCGTTGCCTTAGAACCTCCCTGTGGCGGTGGAACCCCTCAGGACATCCCTATGGCGGTGGGCCCATGCCTTCAAACCTTCCCGTGGTGGTGGAACCCATCAGGACATCCCTGTGGCGGTGGGCCCATGCCTTCAAACCTTCCCGTGGTGGTGGAACCCATCAGAAACTCCCCGTGGAGGCTGCTCCGTACCATACAACCACCTCATGGTGGTGGAACCCATGAGAACATCGCCGTGGTTGTGGCTCCGCTCCTTGGAACCTCCCCGTGGTGGTGAAACCCGTAAGAATGTCACCATGGTGGTGATCACACGTCTCCGAACCTCCCCGTGGTGGTGGATCTTAGCAGAACATCGCCGTGGCAGTGGCCCCATGCCTTAGAGTCTCTCCGTGATGGTGGCCCCAGGCCTTAGAAGCTCCCCATGTAAGTGGAAGCCATTAGAACGTTACCGTGGTAGTGGTCCCATGCCTTCGAACCTCCCCGTTGTGGTGGAACTTAGCAGAACGTCCCCGTGGCGGTGGCGCCATGCCTTACAAGCTCTCCGTGATAGTGGAACCCAGCAACACGTCAGTGTGGTGGTCATCACAAGCCTTCGAACCACCCCGTGGTGGTGGAACCCAGCAGAACGTTACCGTGGCAGTGGTCCCACGCCTTCGAACCTCCCTGTGGCAGGGGAACCCATCAGAACGTCCCCACACTGGTGGCCCCACGCCTTCGAACTTCCCCTTGGGGCTGGAAGCCATCAGAACGTCCCCGTGGCAGTGGCCACACGCATTAGAACCTCCCCGTGGTGGTGGAACCCATCAGAACGTCACCGTGGGTGTGGTCCCATTCCTTCGAACCTCCCCATGGTTGCAGAAACAAGCAGAACGTCCCCGTGGAGGTGGCCCCGTGCCTTAGAACATCCCCGTGGTGGTGGAACCCAGCAGAACGTCACCGTGGCGGTTTCCCCACGCCTTCGCACCTCCCCGTGGTGGTGGAACCCATCAGAATGTCACCGTGGTCGTGGTCCCACGCCTTCGAACGCTCCCCGTGGTGGTGGAACTTAGCAGAACGTTCCCGTGGCGGTGGTCCCATGCCTTACAATCTCGCCGTGATGGTGGCCCCACGCCTTAGAAGCTCCCCATGTAAGCAAAAGCCATCAGAATGTCACCGTGGTTGTGGTCCCACGCCTGCAGACCTCCCAGTTGTGGTGGAACCCATCAGAACGTCCCCGTCGTGGTGGCCCCCTGCCTTAGAATGACCCTGCGGTGGTGAAACGCATCAGAACGTCACCGTGGTGGTGGTCCCCTTCCTTCGAACCTCCCCGTGGCTGTGGAACCAAGCAGAACGTCCCCATGGTGGTGGTCCCGTGGCTTATAACCTCTCCGTTGTGGTGGAACCCATCAGAATGTCCCCGTGCTAGTAGCCCCACTCCTTCCAATCTACCCGTGGTGGTGGAACAAAGCAGAACATCTCCACGATTTTAGCCCCAGGCCTTGGAACCTCCGTGTGGCGGTGGAACCCATCAAAATGTCCTAGTGGCGATGGCCCCATGCCTTTAGAACATGCCCGTTGTGTTGGAAACAAGCAAAACGTCTTTGTCGTGGTGGCACGTTCCCTTAGAACTTCCCCGTGGCAGAGAAACACATCAGAACGTCCCCGTGGCAGTGGCCCCCCGCCTTAGAACCTCCCCTTGGTGGTGAAACCCATCAGAACATCACCGTCGCGGTTCCCCTGCGCCTTTAGAACCTCCGCGTGGTGGTGGAACCCATCAGAACATCACCATGGTGGTGGGCCCCTGCCTTCGAACCTCCCTGTGGTGGTGGAACCCATCAGAATGTCCCTGTGGTTGTGACCCGTTGCCTTAGAAAGTCCCTGTGGTGGTGGAACCCATCAGAACGTCACAATGGCGGTTCCCCTGTGCCTTAAAACGTCCCGGCGAAGGCGGAACCCAACAGAACGTCCCCATGGTGGTGGCCCACTGCCTTCGAACGTCCGCGTTGTGGTGGAACCCATCAGAGCATCGCCGTGGTCGTGGGCTCCTGCCTTCGAACCTTCCCGTGGTGGTGGAACGCAGCAGAATGTCCCCGTGGCGGTGGCCCCATGTCTTAGACTCTCCACGTGGTGGTGGAACCCATGAGAATGTCCCCGTGGTGGTGGCCCATTGCCTTCGAACGTCCCCCTGGTGGTGGAACTCATCAGAATGTCCACGTGCTAATGGCCCCAAGCCTTGGAACCTCCATGTGGCGGTAGAACCCATCAGAACGTCGCCGTGGTGGTGGCCCCGTGCCTTCGAACGTCCCTGTGGTGGTGAAACACATCAGAACGTCACCGTCGCGGTTCCCCTGCGCCTTTAGAACCTCCCCGTGGTAGTGGAACTCATCAGAACATCGCCATGGTGGTGGGCCCCACGCCTTCGAACCTCCCCGTGGCGGTGGAACCCATCAGAATGTCCCCGTGGTGGTGGCCCCACGCCTTAGAAGGTCCCCGTGGTGGTGGAACCCAGGAGAAAGTCCCCGTCGTGGTGACCCGTTGCCTTAGAACCTCCCTGTGGCGGTGGAACCCCTCAGGACATCCCTATGGCGGTGGGCCCATGCCTTCAAACCTTCCCGTGGTGGTGGAACCCATCAGGACATCCCTGTGGCGGTGGGCCCATGCCTTCAAACCTTCCCGTGGTGGTGGAACCCATCAGAAACTCCCCGTGGAGGTTGCTCCGTACCATACAACCACCTCATGGTGGTGGAACCCATGAGAACATCGCCGTGGTTGTGGCTCCGCTCCTTGGAACCTCCCCGTGGTGGTGAAACCCGTAAGAATGTCACCATGGTGGTGATCACACGTCTCCGAACCTCCCCGTGGTGGTGGATCTTAGCAGAACATCGCCGTGGCAGTGGCCCCATGCCTTAGAGTCTCTCCGTGATGGTGGCCCCAGGCCTTAGAAGCTCCCCATGTAAGTGGAAGCCATTAGAACGTTACCGTGGTAGTGGTCCCATGCCTTCGAACCTCCCCGTTGTGGTGGAACTTAGCAGAACGTCCCCGTGGCGGTGGCGCCATGCCTTACAAGCTCTCCGTGATAGTGGAACCCAGCAACACGTCAGTGTGGTGGTCATCACAAGCCTTCGAACCACCCCGTGGTGGTGGAACCCAGCAGAACGTTACCGTGGCAGTGGTCCCACGCCTTCGAACCTCCCTGTGGCAGGGGAACCCATCAGAACGTCCCCACACTGGTGGCCCCACGCCTTCGAACTTCCCCTTGGGGCTGGAAGCCATCAGAACGTCCCCGTGGCAGTGGCCACACGCATTAGAACCTCCCCGTGGTGGTGGAACCCATCAGAACGTCACCGTGGGTGTGGTCCCATTCCTTCGAACCTCCCCATGGTTGCAGAAACAAGCAGAACGTCCCCGTGGAGGTGGCCCCGTGCCTTAGAACATCCCCGTGGTGGTGGAACCCAGCAGAACGTCACCGTGGCGGTTTCCCCACGCCTTCGCACCTCCCCGTGGTGGTGGAACCCATCAGAATGTCACCGTGGTCGTGGTCCCACGCCTTCGAACGCTCCCCGTGGTGGTGGAACTTAGCAGAACGTTCCCGTGGCGGTGGTCCCATGCCTTACAATCTCGCCGTGATGGTGGCCCCACGCCTTAGAAGCTCCCCATGTAAGCAAAAGCCATCAGAACGTCACCGTGGTTGTGGTCCCACGCCTGCAGACCTCCCAGTTGTGGTGGAACCCATCAGAACGTCCCCGTCGTGGTGGCCCCCTGCCTTAGAATGACCCTGCGGTGGTGAAACGCATCAGAACGTCACCGTGGTGGTGGTCCCCTTCCTTCGAACCTCCCCGTGGCTGTGGAACCAAGCAGAACGTCCCCATGGTGGTGGTCCCGTGGCTTATAACCTCTCCGTTGTGGTGGAACCCATCAGAATGTCCCCGTGCTAGTAGCCCCACTCCTTCCAATCTACCCGTGGTGGTGGAACAAAGCAGAACATCTCCACGATTTTAGCCCCAGGCCTTGGAACCTCCGTGTGGCGGTGGAACCCATCAAAATGTCCTAGTGGCGATGGCCCCATGCCTTTAGAACATGCCCGTTGTGTTGGAAACAAGCAAAACGTCTTTGTCGTGGTGGCACGTTCCCTTAGAACTTCCCCGTGGCAGAGAAACACATCAGAACGTCCCCGTGGCAGTGGCCCCCCGCCTTAGAACCTCCCCTTGGTGGTGAAACCCATCAGAACATCACCGTCGCGGTTCCCCTGCGCCTTTAGAACCTCCGCGTGGTGGTGGAACCCATCAGAACATCACCATGGTGGTGGGCCCCTGCCTTCGAACCTCCCTGGGGTGGTGGAACCCATCAGAATGTCCCTGTGGTTGTGACCCGTTGCCTTAGAAAGTCCCTGTGGTGGTGGAACCCATCAGAACGTCACAATGGCGGTTCCCCTGTGCCTTAAAACGTCCCGGCGAAGGCGGAACCCAACAGAACGTCCCCATGGTGGTGGCCCACTGCCTTCGAACGTCCGCGTTGTGGTGGAACCCATCAGAGCATCGCCGTGGTCGTGGGCTCCTGCCTTCGAACCTTCCCGTGGTGGTGGAACGCAGCAGAATGTCCCCGTGGCGGTGGCCCCATGTCTTAGACTCTCCACGTGGTGGTGGAACCCATGAGAATGTCCCCGTGGTGGTGGCCCATTGCCTTCGAACGTCCCCCTGGTGGTGGAACTCATCAGAATGTCCACGTGCTAATGGCCCCAAGCCTTGGAACCTCCATGTGGCGGTAGAACCCATCAGAATGTCGCCGTGGTGGTGGCCCCGTGCCTTCGAACGTCCCTGTGGTGGTGAAACACATCAGAACGTCACCGTCGCGGTTCCCCTGCGCCTTTAGAACCTCCCCGTGGTAGTGGAACTCATCAGAACATCGCCATGGTGGTGGGCCCCACGCCTTCGAACCTCCCCGTGGCGGTGGAACCCATCAGAATGTCCCCGTGGTGGTGGCCCCACGCCTTAGAAGGTCCCCGTGGTGGTGGAACCCAGGAGAAAGTCCCCGTCGTGGTGACCCGTTGCCTTAGAACCTCCCTGTGGCGGTGGAACCCCTCAGGACATCCCTATGGCGGTGGGCCCATGCCTTCAAACCTTCCCGTGGTGGTGGAACCCATCAGGACATCCCTGTGGCGGTGGGCCCATGCCTTCAAACCTTCCCGTGGTGGTGGAACCCATCAGAAACTCCCCGTGGAGGTTGCTCCGTACCATACAACCACCTCATGGTGGTGGAACCCATGAGAACATCGCCGTGGTTGTGGCTCCGCTCCTTGGAACCTCCCCGTGGTGGTGAAACCCGTAAGAATGTCACCATGGTGGTGATCACACGTCTCCGAACCTCCCCGTGGTGGTGGATCTTAGCAGAACATCGCCGTGGCAGTGGCCCCATGCCTTACAAGCTCTCCGTGATGGTGGCCCCACGCCTTAGAAGCTCCCCATGTAAGTGGAAGCCATTAGAACGTTACCGTGGTAGTGGTCCCATGCCTTCGAACCTCCCCGTTGTGGTGGAACTTAGCAGAACGTCCCCGTGGCGGTGGCGCCATGCCTTACAAGCTCTCCGTGATAGTGGAACCCAGCAACACGTCAGTGTGGTGGTCATCACAAGCCTTCGAACCACCCCGTGGTGGTGGAACCCAGCAGAACGTTACCGTGGCAGTGGTCCCACGCCTTCGAACCTCCCTGTGGCAGTGGAACCCATCAGAACGTCCCCACACTGGTGGCCCCACGCCTTCGAACTTCCCCTTGGGGCTGGAAGCCATCAGAACGTCCCCGTGGCAGTGGCCACACGCATTAGAACCTCCCCGTGGTGGTGGAACCCGTCAGAACGTCACCGTGGGTGTGGTCCCATTCCTTCGAACCTCCCCATGGTTGCAGAAACAAGCAGAACGTCCCCGTGGAGGTGGCCCCGTGCCTTAGAACATCCCCGTGGTGGTGGAACCCAGCAGAACGTCACCGTGGCGGTTTCCCCACGCCTTCGCACCTCCCCGTGGTGGTGGAACCCATCAGAATGTCACCGTGGTCGTGGTCCCACGCCTTCGAACGCTCCCCGTGGTGGTGGAACTTAGCAGAACGTTCCCGTGGCGGTGGTCCCATGCCTTACAATCTCGCCGTGATGGTGGCCCCACGCCTTAGAAGCTCCCCATGTAAGCAAAAGCCATCAGAACGTCACCGTGGTTGTGGTCCCACGCCTGCAGACCTCCCAGTTGTGGTGGAACCCATCAGAACGTCCCCGTCGTGGTGGCCCCCTGCCTTAGAATGACCCTGCGGTGGTGAAACGCATCAGAACGTCACCGTGGTGGTGGTCCCCTTCCTTCGAACCTCCCCGTGGCTGTGGAACCAAGCAGAACGTCCCCATGGTGGTGGTCCCGTGGCTTATAACCTCTCCGTTGTGGTGGAACCCATCAGAATGTCCCCGTGCTATAGCCCCACTCCTTCCAATCTACCCGTGGTGGTGGAACAAAGCAGAACATCTCCACGATTTTAGCCCCAGGCCTTGGAACCTCCGTGTGGCGGTGGAACCCATCAAAATGTCCTAGTGGCGATGGCCCCATGCCTTTAGAACATGCCCGTTGTGTTGGAAACAAGCAAAACGTCTTTGTCGTGGTGGCACGTTCCCTTAGAACTTCCCCGTGGCAGAGAAACACATCAGAACGTCCCCGTGGCAGTGGCCCCCCGCCTTAGAACCTCCCCTTGGTGGTGAAACCCATCAGAACATCACCGTCGCGGTTCCCCTGCGCCTTTAGAACCTCCGCGTGGTGGTGGAACCCATCAGAACATCACCATGGTGGTGGGCCCCTGCCTTCGAACCTCCCTGTGGTGGTGGAACCCATCAGAATGTCCCTGTGGTTGTGACCCGTTGCCTTAGAAAGTCCCTGTGGTGGTGGAACCCATCAGAACGTCACAATGGCGGTTCCCCTGTGCCTTAAAACGTCCCGGCGAAGGCGGAACCCAACAGAACGTCCCCATGGTGGTGGCCCACTGCCTTCGAACGTCCGCGTTGTGGTGGAACCCATCAGAGCATCGCCGTGGTCGTGGGCTCCTGCCTTCGAACCTTCCCGTGGTGGTGGAACGCAGCAGAATGTCCCCGTGGCGGTGGCCCCATGTCTTAGACTCTCCACGTGGTGGTGGAACCCATGAGAATGTCCCCGTGGTGGTGGCCCATTGCCTTCGAACGTCCCCCTGGTGGTGGAACTCATCAGAATGTCCACGTGCTAATGGCCCCAAGCCTTGGAACCTCCATGTGGCGGTAGAACCCATCAGAATGTCGCCGTGGTGGTGGCCCCGTGCCTTCGAACGTCCCTGTGGTGGTGAAACACATCAGAACGTCACCGTCGCGGTTCCCCTGCGCCTTTAGAACCTCCCCGTGGTAGTGGAACTCATCAGAACATCGCCATGGTGGTGGGCCCCACGCCTTCGAACCTCCCCGTGGCGGTGGAACCCATCAGAATGTCCCCGTGGTGGTGGCCCCACGCCTTAGAAGGTCCCCGTGGTGGTGGAACCCAGGAGAAAGTCCCCGTCGTGGTGACCCGTTGCCTTAGAACCTCCCTGTGGCGGTGGAACCCCTCAGGACATCCCTATGGCGGTGGGCCCATGCCTTCAAACCTTCCCGTGGTGGTGGAACCCATCAGGACATCCCTGTGGCGGTGGGCCCATGCCTTCAAACCTTCCCGTGGTGGTGGAACCCATCAGAAACTCCCCGTGGAGGTTGCTCCGTACCATACAACCACCTCATGGTGGTGGAACCCATGAGAACATCGCCGTGGTTGTGGCTCCGCTCCTTGGAACCTCCCCGTGGTGGTGAAACCCGTAAGAATGTCACCATGGTGGTGATCACACGTCTCCGAACCTCCCCGTGGTGGTGGATCTTAGCAGAACATCGCCGTGGCAGTGGCCCCATGCCTTACAAGCTCTCCGTGATGGTGGCCCCACGCCTTAGAAGCTCCCCATGTAAGTGGAAGCCATTAGAACGTTACCGTGGTAGTGGTCCCATGCCTTCGAACCTCCCCGTTGTGGTGGAACTTAGCAGAACGTCCCCGTGGCGGTGGCGCCATGCCTTACAAGCTCTCCGTGATAGTGGAACCCAGCAACACGTCAGTGTGGTGGTCATCACAAGCCTTCGAACCACCCCGTGGTGGTGGAACCCAGCAGAACGTTACCGTGGCAGTGGTCCCACGCCTTCGAACCTCCCTGTGGCAGGGGAACCCATCAGAACGTCCCCACACTGGTGGCCCCACGCCTTCGAACTTCCCCTTGGGGCTGGAAGCCATCAGAACGTCCCCGTGGCAGTGGCCACACGCATTAGAACCTCCCCGTGGTGGTGGAACCCATCAGAACGTCACCGTGGGTGTGGTCCCATTCCTTCGAACCTCCCCATGGTTGCAGAAACAAGCAGAACGTCCCCGTGGAGGTGGCCCCGTGCCTTAGAACATCCCCGTGGTGGTGGAACCCAGCAGAACGTCACCGTGGCGGTTTCCCCACGCCTTCGCACCTCCCCGTGGTGGTGGAACCCATCAGAATGTCACCGTGGTCGTGGTCCCACGCCTTCGAACGCTCCCCGTGGTGGTGGAACTTAGCAGAACGTTCCCGTGGCGGTGGTCCCATGCCTTACAATCTCGCCGTGATGGTGGCCCCACGCCTTAGAAGCTCCCCATGTAAGCAAAAGCCATCAGAACGTCACCGTGGTTGTGGTCCCACGCCTGCAGACCTCCCAGTTGTGGTGGAACCCATCAGAACGTCCCCGTCGTGGTGGCCCCCTGCCTTAGAATGACCCTGCGGTGGTGAAACGCATCAGAACGTCACCGTGGTGGTGGTCCCCTTCCTTCGAACCTCCCCGTGGCTGTGGAACCAAGCAGAACGTCCCCATGGTGGTGGTCCCGTGGCTTATAACCTCTCCGTTGTGGTGGAACCCATCAGAATGTCCCCGTGCTAGTAGCCCCACTCCTTCCAATCTACCCGTGGTGGTGGAACAAAGCAGAACATCTCCACGATTTTAGCCCCAGGCCTTGGAACCTCCGTGTGGCAGTGGAACCCATCAAAATGTCCTAGTGGCGATGGCCCCATGCCTTTAGAACATGCCCGTTGTGTTGGAAACAAGCAAAACGTCTTTGTCGTGGTGGCACGTTCCCTTAGAACTTCCCCGTGGCAGAGAAACACATCAGAACGTCCCCGTGGCAGTGGCCCCCCGCCTTAGAACCTCCCCTTGGTGGTGAAACCCATCAGAACATCACCGTCGCGGTTCCCCTGCGCCTTTAGATCCTCCGCGTGGTGGTGGAACCCATCAGAACATCACCATGGTGGTGGGCCCCTGCCTTCGAACCTCCCTGTGGTGGTGGAACCCATCAGAATGTCCCTGTGGTTGTGACCCGTTGCCTTAGAAAGTCCCTGTGGTGGTGGAACCCATCAGAATGTCCCTGTGGTTGTGACCCGTTGCCTTAGAAAGTCCCTGTGGTGGTGGAACCCATCAGAACGTCACAATGGCGGTTCCCCTGTGCCTTAAAACGTCCCGGCGAAGGCGGAACCCAACAGAACGTCCCCATGGTGGTGGCCCACTGCCTTCGAACGTCCGCGTTGTGGTGGAACCCATCAGAGCATCGCCGTGGTCGTGGGCTCCTGCCTTCGAACCTTCCCGTGGTGGTGGAACGCAGCAGAATGTCCCCGTGGCGGTGGCCCCATGTCTTAGACTCTCCACGTGGTGGTGGAACCCATGAGAATGTCCCCGTGGTGGTGGCCCATTGCCTTCGAACGTCCCCCTGGTGGTGGAACTCATCAGAATGTCCACGTGCTAATGGCCCCAAGCCTTGGAACCTCCATGTGGCGGTAGAACCCATCAGAATGTCGCCGTGGTGGTGGCCCCGTGCCTTCGAACGTCCCTGTGGTGGTGAAACACATCAGAACGTCACCGTCGCGGTTCCCCTGCGCCTTTAGAACCTCCCCGTGGTAGTGGAACTCATCAGAACATCGCCATGGTGGTGGGCCCCACGCCTTCGAACCTCCCCGTGGCGGTGGAACCCATCAGAATGTCCCCGTGGTGGTGGCCCCACGCCTTAGAAGGTCCCCGTGGTGGTGGAACCCAGGAGAAAGTCCCCGTCGTGGTGACCCGTTGCCTTAGAACCTCCCTGTGGCGGTGGAACCCCTCAGGACATCCCTATGGCGGTGGGCCCATGCCTTCAAACCTTCCCGTGGTGGTGGAACCCATCAGGACATCCCTGTGGCGGTGGGCCCATGCCTTCAAACCTTCCCGTGGTGGTGGAACCCATCAGAAACTCCCCGTGGAGGTTGCTCCGTACCATACAACCACCTCATGGTGGTGGAACCCATGAGAACATCGCCGTGGTTGTGGCTCCGCTCCTTGGAACCTCCCCGTGGTGGTGACACCCATAAGAATGTCACCATGGTGGTGATCACACGTCTCCGAACCTCCCCGTGGTGGTGGATCTTAGCAGAACATCGCCGTGGCAGTGGCCCCATGCCTTACAAGCTCTCCGTGATGGTGGCCCCACGCCTTAGAAGCTCCCCATGTAAGTGGAAGCCATTAGAACGTTACCGTGGTAGTGGTCCCATGCCTTCGAACCTCCCCGTTGTGGTGGAACTTAGCAGAACGTCCCCGTGGCGGTGGCGCCATGCCTTACAAGCTCTCCGTGATAGTGGAACCCAGCAACACGTCAGTGTGGTGGTCATCACAAGCCTTCGAACCACCCCGTGGTGGTGGAACCCAGCAGAACGTTACCATGGCAGTGGTCCCACGCCTTCGAACCTCCCTGTGGCAGTGGAACCCATCAGAACGTCCCCACACTGGTGGCCCCACGCCTTCGAACTTCCCCTTGGGGCTGGAAGCCATCAGAACGTCCCCGTGGCAGTGGCCACACGCATTAGAACCTCCCCGTGGTGGTGGAACCCGTCAGAACGTCACCGTGGGTGTGGTCCCATTCCTTCGAACCTCCCCATGGTTGCAGAAACAAGCAGAACGTCCCCGTGGAGGTGGCCCCGTGCCTTAGAACATCCCCGTGGTGGTGGAACCCAGCAGAACGTCACCGTGGCGGTTTCCCCACGCCTTCGCACCTCCCCGTGGTGGTGGAACCCATCAGAATGTCACCGTGGTCGTGGTCCCACGCCTTCGAACGCTCCCCGTGGTGGTGGAACTTAGCAGAACGTTCCCGTGGCGGTGGTCCCATGCCTTACAATCTCGCCGTGATGGTGGCCCCACGCCTTAGAAGCTCCCCATGTAAGCAAAAGCCATCAGAACGTCACCGTGGTTGTGGTCCCACGCCTGCAGACCTCCCAGTTGTGGTGGAACCCATCAGAACGTCCCCGTCGTGGTGGCCCCCTGCCTTAGAATGACCCTGCGGTGGTGAAACGCATCAGAACGTCACCGTGGTGGTGGTCCCCTTCCTTCGAACCTCCCCGTGGCTGTGGAACCAAGCAGAACGTCCCCATGGTGGTGGTCCCGTGGCTTATAACCTCTCCGTTGTGGTGGAACCCATCAGAATGTCCCCGTGCTATAGCCCCACTCCTTCCAATCTACCCGTGGTGGTGGAACAAAGCAGAACATCTCCACGATTTTAGCCCCAGGCCTTGGAACCTCCGTGTGGCGGTGGAACCCATCAAAATGTCCTAGTGGCGATGGCCCCATGCCTTTAGAACATGCCCGTTGTGTTGGAAACAAGCAAAACGTCTTTGTCGTGGTGGCACGTTCCCTTAGAACTTCCCCGTGGCAGAGAAACACATCAGAACGTCCCCGTGGCAGTGGCCCCCCGCCTTAGAACCTCCCCTTGGTGGTGAAACCCATCAGAACATCACCGTCGCGGTTCCCCTGCGCCTTTAGAACCTCCGCGTGGTGGTGGAACCCATCAGAACATCACCATGGTGGTGGGCCCCTGCCTTCGAACCTCCCTGGGGTGGTGGAACCCATCAGAATGTCCCTGTGGTTGTGACCCGTTGCCTTAGAAAGTCCCTGTGGTGGTGGAACCCATCAGAACGTCACAATGGCGGTTCCCCTGTGCCTTAAAACGTCCCGGCGAAGGCGGAACCCAACAGAACGTCCCCATGGTGGTGGCCCACTGCCTTCGAACGTCCGCGTTGTGGTGGAACCCATCAGAGCATCGCCGTGGTCGTGGGCTCCTGCCTTCGAACCTTCCCGTGGTGGTGGAACGCAGCAGAATGTCCCCGTGGCGGTGGCCCCATGTCTTAGACTCTCCACGTGGTGGTGGAACCCATGAGAATGTCCCCGTGGTGGTGGCCCATTGCCTTCGAACGTCCCCCTGGTGGTGGAACTCATCAGAATGTCCACGTGCTAATGGCCCCAAGCCTTGGAACCTCCATGTGGCGGTAGAACCCATCAGAATGTCGCCGTGGTGGTGGCCCCGTGCCTTCGAACGTCCCTGTGGTGGTGAAACACATCAGAACGTCACCGTCGCGGTTCCCCTGCGCCTTTAGAACCTCCCCGTGGTAGTGGAACTCATCAGAACATCGCCATGGTGGTGGGCCCCACGCCTTCGAACCTCCCCGTGGCGGTGGAACCCATCAGAATGTCCCCGTGGTGGTGGCCCCACGCCTTAGAAGGTCCCCGTGGTGGTGGAACCCAGGAGAAAGTCCCCGTCGTGGTGACCCGTTGCCTTAGAACCTCCCTGTGGCGGTGGAACCCCTCAGGACATCCCTATGGCGGTGGGCCCATGCCTTCAAACCTTCCCGTGGTGGTGGAACCCATCAGGACATCCCTGTGGCGGTGGGCCCATGCCTTCAAACCTTCCCGTGGTGGTGGAACCCATCAGAAACTCCCCGTGGAGGTTGCTCCGTACCATACAACCACCTCATGGTGGTGGAACCCATGAGAACATCGCCGTGGTTGTGGCTCCGCTCCTTGGAACCTCCCCGTGGTGGTGAAACCCGTAAGAATGTCACCATGGTGGTGATCACACGTCTCCGAACCTCCCCGTGGTGGTGGATCTTAGCAGAACATCGCCGTGGCAGTGGCCCCATGCCTTACAAGCTCTCCGTGATGGTGGCCCCACGCCTTAGAAGCTCCCCATGTAAGTGGAAGCCATTAGAACGTTACCGTGGTAGTGGTCCCATGCCTTCGAACCTCCCCGTTGTGGTGGAACTTAGCAGAACGTCCCCGTGGCGGTGGCGCCATGCCTTACAAGCTCTCCGTGATAGTGGAACCCAGCAACACGTCAGTGTGGTGGTCATCACAAGCCTTCGAACCACCCCGTGGTGGTGGAACCCAGCAGAACGTTACCGTGGCAGTGGTCCCACGCCTTCGAACCTCCCTGTGGCAGGGGAACCCATCAGAACGTCCCCACACTGGTGGCCCCACGCCTTCGAACTTCCCCTTGGGGCTGGAAGCCATCAGAACGTCCCCGTGGCAGTGGCCACACGCATTAGAACCTCCCCGTGGTGGTGGAACCCATCAGAACGTCACCGTGGGTGTGGTCCCATTCCTTCGAACCTCCCCATGGTTGCAGAAACAAGCAGAACGTCCCCGTGGAGGTGGCCCCGTGCCTTAGAACATCCCCGTGGTGGTGGAACCCAGCAGAACGTCACCGTGGCGGTTTCCCCACGCCTTCGCACCTCCCCGTGGTGGTGGAACCCATCAGAATGTCACCGTGGTCGTGGTCCCACGCCTTCGAACGCTCCCCGTGGTGGTGGAACTTAGCAGAACGTTCCCGTGGCGGTGGTCCCATGCCTTACAATCTCGCCGTGATGGTGGCCCCACGCCTTAGAAGCTCCCCATGTAAGCAAAAGCCATCAGAACGTCACCGTGGTTGTGGTCCCACGCCTGCAGACCTCCCAGTTGTGGTGGAACCCATCAGAACGTCCCCGTCGTGGTGGCCCCCTGCCTTAGAATGACCCTGCGGTGGTGAAACGCATCAGAACGTCACCGTGGTGGTGGTCCCCTTCCTTCGAACCTCCCCGTGGCTGTGGAACCAAGCAGAACGTCCCCATGGTGGTGGTCCCGTGGCTTATAACCTCTCCGTTGTGGTGGAACCCATCAGAATGTCCCCGTGCTAGTAGCCCCACTCCTTCCAATCTACCCGTGGTGGTGGAACAAAGCAGAACATCTCCACGATTTTAGCCCCAGGCCTTGGAACCTCCGTGTGGCAGTGGAACCCATCAAAATGTCCTAGTGGCGATGGCCCCATGCCTTTAGAACATGCCCGTTGTGTTGGAAACAAGCAAAACGTCTTTGTCGTGGTGGCACGTTCCCTTAGAACTTCCCCGTGGCAGAGAAACACATCAGAACGTCCCCGTGGCAGTGGCCCCCCGCCTTAGAACCTCCCCTTGGTGGTGAAACCCATCAGAACATCACCGTCGCGGTTCCCCTGCGCCTTTAGATCCTCCGCGTGGTGGTGGAACCCATCAGAACATCACCATGGTGGTGGGCCCCTGCCTTCGAACCTCCCTGTGGTGGTGGAACCCATCAGAATGTCCCTGTGGTTGTGACCCGTTGCCTTAGAAAGTCCCTGTGGTGGTGGAACCCATCAGAATGTCCCTGTGGTTGTGACCCGTTGCCTTAGAAAGTCCCTGTGGTGGTGGAACCCATCAGAACGTCACAATGGCGGTTCCCCTGTGCCTTAAAACGTCCCGGCGAAGGCGGAACCCAACAGAACGTCCCCATGGTGGTGGCCCACTGCCTTCGAACGTCCGCGTTGTGGTGGAACCCATCAGAGCATCGCCGTGGTCGTGGGCTCCTGCCTTCGAACCTTCCCGTGGTGGTGGAACGCAGCAGAATGTCCCCGTGGCGGTGGCCCCATGTCTTAGACTCTCCACGTGGTGGTGGAACCCATGAGAATGTCCCCGTGGTGGTGGCCCATTGCCTTCGAACGTCCCCCTGGTGGTGGAACTCATCAGAATGTCCACGTGCTAATGGCCCCAAGCCTTGGAACCTCCATGTGGCGGTAGAACCCATCAGAATGTCGCCGTGGTGGTGGCCCCGTGCCTTCGAACGTCCCTGTGGTGGTGAAACACATCAGAACGTCACCGTCGCGGTTCCCCTGCGCCTTTAGAACCTCCCCGTGGTAGTGGAACTCATCAGAACATCGCCATGGTGGTGGGCCCCACGCCTTCGAACCTCCCCGTGGCGGTGGAACCCATCAGAATGTCCCCGTGGTGGTGGCCCCACGCCTTAGAAGGTCCCCGTGGTGGTGGAACCCAGGAGAAAGTCCCCGTCGTGGTGACCCGTTGCCTTAGAACCTCCCTGTGGCGGTGGAACCCCTCAGGACATCCCTATGGCGGTGGGCCCATGCCTTCAAACCTTCCCGTGGTGGTGGAACCCATCAGGACATCCCTGTGGCGGTGGGCCCATGCCTTCAAACCTTCCCGTGGTGGTGGAACCCATCAGAAACTCCCCGTGGATGCTGCTCCGTACCATACAACCACCTCATGGTGGTGGAACCCATGAGAACATCGCCGTGGTTGTGGCTCCGCTCCTTGGAACCTCCCCGTGGTGGTGAAACCCGTAAGAATGTCACCATGGTGGTGATCACACGTCTCCGAACCTCCCCGTGGTGGTGGATCTTAGCAGAACATCGCCGTGGCAGTGGCCCCAGGCCTTAGAAGCTCCCCATGTAAGTGGAAGCCATTAGAACGTTACCGTGGTAGTGGTCCCATGCCTTCGAACCTCCCCGTTGTGGTGGAACTTAGCAGAACGTCCCCGTGGCGGTGGCGCCATGCCTTACAAGCTCTCCGTGATAGTGGAACCCAGCAACACGTCAGTGTGGTGGTCATCACAAGCCTTCGAACCACCCCGTGGTGGTGGAACCCAGCAGAACGTTACCGTGGCAGTGGTCCCACGCCTTCGAACCTCCCTGTGGCAGGGGAACCCATCAGAACGTCCCCACACTGGTGGCCCCACGCCTTCGAACTTCCCCTTGGGGCTGGAAGCCATCAGAACGTCCCCGTGGCAGTGGCCACACGCATTAGAACCTCCCCGTGGTGGTGGAACCCATCAGAACGTCACCGTGGGTGTGGTCCCATTCCTTCGAACCTCCCCATGGTTGCAGAAACAAGCAGAACGTCCCCGTGGAGGTGGCCCCGTGCCTTAGAACGTCCCCGTGGTGGTGGAACCCAGCAGAACGTCACCGTGGCGGTTTCCCCACGCCTTCGCACCTCCCCGTGGTGGTGGAACCCATCAGAATGTCACCGTGGTCGTGGTCCCACGCCTTCGAACGCTCCCCGTGGTGGTGGAACTTAGCAGAACGTTCCCGTGGCGGTGGTCCCATGCCTTACAATCTCGCCGTGATGGTGGCCCCACGCCTTAGAAGCTCCCCATGTAAGCAAAAGCCATCAGAACGTCACCGTGGTTGTGGTCCCACGCCTGCAGACCTCCCAGTTGTGGTGGAACCCATCAGAACGTCCCCGTCGTGGTGGCCCCCTGCCTTAGAATGACCCTGCGGTGGTGAAACGCATCAGAACGTCACCGTGGTGGTGGTCCCCTTCCTTCGAACCTCCCCGTGGCTGTGGAACCAAGCAGAACGTCCCCATGGTGGTGGTGCCGTGGCTTATAACCTCTCCGTTGTGGTGGAACCCATCAGAATGTCCCCGTGCTAGTAGCCCCACTCCTTCCAATCTACCCGTGGTGGTGGAACAAAGCAGAACATCTCCACGATTTTAGCCCCAGGCCTTGGAACCTCCGTGTGGCGGTGGAACCCATCAAAATGTCCTAGTGGCGATGGCCCCATGCCTTTAGAACATGCCCGTTGTGTTGGAAACAAGCAAAACGTCTTTGTCGTGGTGGCACGTTCCCTTAGAACTTCCCCGTGGCAGAGAAACACATCAGAACGTCCCCGTGGCAGTGGCCCCCCGCCTTAGAACCTCCCCTTGGTGGTGAAACCCATCAGAACATCACCGTCGCGGTTCCCCTGCGCCTTTAGAACCTCCACGTGGTGGTGGAACCCATCAGAACATCACCATGGTGGTGGGCCCCTGCCTTCGAACCTCCCTGTGGTGGTGGAACCCATCAGAATGTCCCTGTGGTTGTGACCCGTTGCCTTAGAAAGTCCCTGTGGTGGTGGAACCCATCAGAACGTCACAATGGCGGTTCCCCTGTGCCTTAAAACGTCCCGGCGAAGGCGGAACCCAACAGAACGTCCCCATGGTGGTGGCCCACTGCCTTCGAACGTCCGCGTTGTGGTGGAACCCATCAGAGCATCGCCGTGGTCGTGGGCTCCTGCCTTCGAACCTTCCCGTGGTGGTGGAACGCAGCAGAATGTCCCCGTGGCGGTGGCCCCATGTCTTAGACTCTCCACGTGGTGGTGGAACCCATGAGAATGTCCCCGTGGTGGTGGCCCATTGCCTTCGAACGTCCCCCTGGTGGTGGAACTCATCAGAATGTCCACGTGCTAATGGCCCCAAGCCTTGGAACCTCCATGTGGCGGTAGAACCCATCAGAATGTCGCCGTGGTGGTGGCCCCGTGCCTTCGAACGTCCCTGTGGTGGTGAAACACATCAGAACGTCACCGTCGCGGTTCCCCTGCGCCTTTAGAACCTCCCCGTGGTAGTGGAACTCATCAGAACATCGCCATGGTGGTGGGCCCCACGCCTTCGAACCTCCCCGTGGCGGTGGAACCCATCAGAATGTCCCCGTGGTGGTGGCCCCACGCCTTAGAAGGTCCCCGTGGTGGTGGAACCCAGGAGAAAGTCCCCGTCGTGGTGACCCGTTGCCTTAGAACCTCCCTGTGGCGGTGGAACCCCTCAGGACATCCCTATGGCGGTGGGCCCATGCCTTCAAACCTTCCCGTGGTGGTGGAACCCATCAGGACATCCCTGTGGCGGTGGGCCCATGCCTTCAAACCTTCCCGTGGTGGTGGAACCCATCAGAAACTCCCCGTGGAGGTTGCTCCGTACCATACAACCACCTCATGGTGGTGGAACCCATGAGAACATCGCCGTGGTTGTGGCTCCGCTCCTTGGAACCTCCCCGTGGTGGTGAAACCCGTAAGAATGTCACCATGGTGGTGATCACACGTCTCCGAACCTCCCCGTGGTGGTGGATCTTAGCAGAACATCGCCGTGGCAGTGGCCCCATGCCTTAGAGTCTCTCCGTGATGGTGGCCCCAGGCCTTAGAAGCTCCCCATGTAAGTGGAAGCCATTAGAACGTTACCGTGGTAGTGGTCCCATGCCTTCGAACCTCCCCGTTGTGGTGGAACTTAGCAGAACGTCCCCGTGGCGGTGGCGCCATGCCTTACAAGCTCTCCGTGATAGTGGAACCCAGCAACACGTCAGTGTGGTGGTCATCACAAGCCTTCGAACCACCCCGTGGTGGTGGAACCCAGCAGAACGTTACCGTGGCAGTGGTCCCACGCCTTCGAACCTCCCTGTGGCAGGGGAACCCATCAGAACGTCCCCACACTGGTGGCCCCACGCCTTCGAACTTCCCCTTGGGGCTGGAAGCCATCAGAACGTCCCCGTGGCAGTGGCCACACGCATTAGAACCTCCCCGTGGTGGTGGAACCCATCAGAACGTCACCGTGGGTGTGGTCCCATTCCTTCGAACCTCCCCATGGTTGCAGAAACAAGCAGAACGTCCCCGTGGAGGTGGCCCCGTGCCTTAGAACATCCCCGTGGTGGTGGAACCCAGCAGAACGTCACCGTGGCGGTTTCCCCACGCCTTCGCACCTCCCCGTGGTGGTGGAACCCATCAGAATGTCACCGTGGTCGTGGTCCCACGCCTTCGAACGCTCCCCGTGGTGGTGGAACTTAGCAGAACGTTCCCGTGGCGGTGGTCCCATGCCTTACAATCTCGCCGTGATGGTGGCCCCACGCCTTAGAAGCTCCCCATGTAAGCAAAAGCCATCAGAACGTCACCGTGGTTGTGGTCCCACGCCTGCAGACCTCCCAGTTGTGGTGGAACCCATCAGAACGTCCCCGTCGTGGTGGCCCCCTGCCTTAGAATGACCCTGCGGTGGTGAAACGCATCAGAACGTCACCGTGGTGGTGGTCCCCTTCCTTCGAACCTCCCCGTGGCTGTGGAACCAAGCAGAACGTCCCCATGGTGGTGGTGCCGTGGCTTATAACCTCTCCGTTGTGGTGGAACCCATCAGAATGTCCCCGTGCTAGTAGCCCCACTCCTTCCAATCTACCCGTGGTGGTGGAACAAAGCAGAACATCTCCACGATTTTAGCCCCAGGCCTTGGAACCTCCGTGTGGCGGTGGAACCCATCAAAATGTCCTAGTGGCGATGGCCCCATGCCTTTAGAACATGCCCGTTGTGTTGGAAACAAGCAAAACGTCTTTGTCGTGGTGGCACGTTCCCTTAGAACTTCCCCGTGGCAGAGAAACACATCGCCTTCGAACTTCCCCTTGGGGCTGGAAGCCATCAGAACGTCCCCGTGGCAGTGGCCACACGCATTAGAACCTCCCCGTGGTGGTGGAACCCGTCAGAACGTCACCGTGGGTGTGGTCCCATTCCTTCGAACCTCCCCATGGTTGCAGAAACAAGCAGAACGTCCCCGTGGAGGTGACCCTCTTCTCCAAAGTTTTGAGAAAAACAATCTTGTTCGCCTGCGCAGGGACTAAAGGTGTGAAAAGAGCTGAGGCAGGGAGAAAAGGCAGGGACAAAAGGCTTGAAAAGTGCACAGGCGGGGGCAGCACGTCCGTGGTGAACTGCACATATACATTTGTGATCCGCGCATGCGTGAGAGTTTCTCTATAAGGAGCACACGTGCCCCTCGGTGGGGGCGGCGACGGTGCGCGATACCACTCCTTCCCTTCCAGCACCCTCAAGGCTCCCCCCCCTCTTTTGGTCGGCAACGAAACCTGAGGCCACCGAAGACCCAGTGGAAGATAATTGGACTCGAAGTGGTCGTGATAAACTTCTCCTTCTCTCTCTCTCTCTCTCTCCCCCACCTGTTCTTTTCCTCTCCTCCCTTGCCCTCCCTCCTCCCTCCGTTCTCTTCTCCCTCAAATAAAAGTTAAAGGTTGTATGAATTCTGACCGATTCCAGGGTCTTAATCTCGTCCTTGGGATCGTATCGAAACCTCCCCCGACATTGGATCGGGACATTTAATTGGCGTCACGGACAGGATCCCTTGAGACGAGAGTTTCATACAGCCTTTCGGTGTGCTGAGCAATTGTGTGTGAACGAGACGTACAAATAAGTACGAAGTGAGTGCGGAGTTCCGATCCGCGGTTCTGCTCTCCCGCGAGGGAAGCAGCCGGAGACGAACGAAGCGCAAGGAAGGAGTGGGTGTTGAGACCTTTGTACTGAAACGCGCGTAGCAGTTTGTGATTTGAGCTCCTGAAGGCGTACAGGGGAGACTTGAATTTTATAGTGTGACCCCCCTCAGGATGATATCCCCTTTGTAGGCTCTGCTCTGTCTTACAGTAGTTTATGGTCTGGCCTCCTGGGGGAGTATAGGGGAAGCTTGAATTTTACGGTGTGACCCCCTCAGGACGATTTCCCCTTTGTAGGCTCGTCTTTGTCTTGTAGTAGTGTGCGGATTGGCCTCCTGGGAGTGTATAGGGGAAACTTGGTTTTTCTAAGGTTTGACCCTCCCGGGACAAACTCCCCTCTGTAGGACATGGCCGCCCAAAAGACAGGCGATTTTTGTGAAGAGACAGAGAAATTATATGAGTTTTTAGAAACATACCGCTCTCGCCCCTCACCCCCGGGACGGGATTGGGCGCAGGACCACTGATTCCAACTGCAAAGTGTTATGGACCGAATAGCGGTCTTGCATAAAAAAGCTAGAGTGAAGAAGGGGAAAGGGAAAGCCATCGTTTGTGCTGTGTTGGGAGCGTGTCTGGCAGCGGCGGTGGAGGACAAGAAATGAGCGCCCTGCCAATCGGAGGCTGTGGCCGCTTCGTTGCAAGCCGCGATAACACCGCTGCGAGAGCAACTACTAGAGACCGAGCGGGCGCTAGAGGAGGAGAAGCGCCAAAATATGATTTTGAAGGAGGAGCTGAGGGTTCAGTTCCTGAGGGAGGCAGACACCCCCGCTGAGGCGGAGGTAATGCTGGAGAAAGGGGTACGCCAAATCTACCCCCAGAAAGATTTAAAGCGATTAAGGGAGACGGTGGATAAACCCCCCATATGTGCCCGCTGGTAAAGACAGAATACATATATGAGGACGATAGCGACAACCGTCCCCAAGTGGTAAACAAAGAAATCCCTTTTACCGCCACCGAATTGGCTAAACTCCAAAAGGATTTTGCTAGGACAGCAAGGGAGTCTGATACCAAAAACGTGTGGAGGATATCCCTGTCGTGGGGGATGGGATCATGCTATCGCAAAAGGAAGCAGAGGGGTATTGGGGCCCCGGCGTCTTCCTCACAACGGGCGTTCCCAGCCTCTGCCTTCGCTCCCGGGTCTCCGCGCAGGCGTGCCTGCAGTTCATGGTCCTGCCTTTCGTGTCCTGGTCTCTGCTTGCGCATCCTGTGGTGGTTTCTTCTGGGGCTGGATGTCGAAACCAGAAGATGGCGGTAGAACGACAATGTCGAGACAGTTCTGGTTCCATAAGAGTATGTTTTTCCCAGAGCATTTGAAACAATCACGTTTCTCGAGGGTACCGAGATCCCGCATCGTTCTGCTTCTGTTCGACTCAGTGCAGTGATTTGTGCCCCCGTGTCAATTAAAAAGGTTACCGGTCCTTCAAAACTCCCCGTGGTCGTTGAACCCATGAGAACGTCCCCGTGGTGGTGGAACCCATCAGAACCTCCCCGTGGCCCTGGAACAAATCAGAATGTCCCCGTGGCAGTGGCCCTGCGCCTTAGAAACTCTCCATGGTGGTGGAACCCAGCAGAACGTCCCCGTGGTCGTTGAACACATCAGAATCTCCCCGTGGTGGTGAAACCCATCAGAAGGTCTCCGTGGTGGTGACCCCACGCCTTAGAACCTCCCCATGGTGGTAGAACCAATCAGAACGTCCCCGTGGTCATGGCCTTAGAATCTCCCCGTGGTGGTGGAATGTGGCAATTAATCACGGACTCTGCGTATGGGTTTAGGCGAAGACAAGCGAAAACATGTGAAGACGACGACAACGACAACGACAATGGCAATGGCAATGATAATAACACTTTATTTTTACAATCTACCCCTTTTATAATATGATCTAGTGTTCATGTGAAGCAAAAGCCATTTCATTGGCTACTGTCTTGCGTCCACGCGTCTCTTCAGCATTGCTTATTTGTTCTTCAAGCTGGTGCACGTGAATTCCTGTTTCAGGGATATATCCAATATCATCATTATTTTTCTGCCTTTGAGTTTCACAAACTTGTTTGTAAGAAGCCTCAAAGCCACAGCTGCTTTCCTGTGAACCTGTTTGTAACAAGCCTGAAGGGCACAGCTGCATCTCGTCTAAGTAAAACACTATCTCATTTATTCCTACACAACAGCTTTGCTCAAAGCAGGGGCAGCTAGGGCAGGTTGCCAAAAGCCATTGGGTCCAGCTGGGCTGTGAATATTTCCAAGGATGGAGACTCTCTGGGAAACCTGACCCAGTGTTTGACCTCCCTCACATTCAACAAGTGTTGTCTTGTGTTCAGATGGAATTTCATGGGGTTTAATCTTTTTTTCTGTCACTGGGTACCACTGAGAAGAGTCTGGATCCCTCTTCTTCACTCCCTCCCATCAGGGTTTTTTACACTTTAATGAGATTCCCCCCAAGCCTTCTCTTCTCTAGGCTGAACGGTCCCAGCTCTCTCAGCCTCTCTTCATGTGAAAGATGCTCTGGTCCTCAGTCATCTTCACAGCCCAGAGCCAGCCTCGTTTCTGCAAGTTCTCAATGTCATTGCACTGAGGAGCCCAGAACTGGACCCAGCACTCCAGGTATTGCCTCACCAGTGCTGAGGAGAGGGGGAAGGATCACCTGCCTCTGCCTGCTGCCCTTCCTAACACAGCCAAGGATGCTGATTGCCTTCTACACCATGAGGGCACATTGCTGCCTGATGTCGCACTTCTTGTCCACTAGGACCTGCAGGTCCTATTCTGTAAAGGACCTTGCATTTCCCTTTGTGGAACTTCATGAGGATCTCCTCTGAACCACTTCTCCAGCCTGTTGAGGTCCCTCGGAATCCCAGTGCAACCCTCTGGTTTATCAGCCACTCCTCCCAGTATCCTGTCATCTGTTAACTCCCTGAGGGTGCCCTCGCTCTCATCCTCCAGATTAAACAGTATTGGCCCTAATATTGGACCCTGGGGAACACCATTAGTGACTTGCCTCCCGCTGGAGTTTGTGTTGCAGGTCACAAAAGCTGTGAGCCCAGCAAGTCAGCCAGTTTGCCATTGCCCTCACTTTCCCCTTCTCTAGTCCATTCTTGGTCTAGGAGGGTGTTATGGGAGCCTGGCTGAGCAGCTCCACAGCTCCTCTTGCTCGTCCTTCTTGAAGACAGGACTGACATACGCTTTCTTCCAGTCCTCAGAAGTCTCACCCAAAAGCCATGGGACCTTTCAAAGGTGACCAAGAGTGGCTTCACAATGACATTGGCCAGGTCCCTCAGCCCTCACGAGCACATCTTGTCAGCTCCCATGGCCTTGTTTATATCTGGTTTGTCTAAAAGTTCCCTAACCTGATCCTCCTCCACCAGACTTGCCCTCTGGTCTCAGGGGCCTGAGATTCCTGAAGGCCGGTCTCACCAAGAAGGCACTGGGTGCCTTGGCCCTTTCTGCATCCTCTGTCACTACAGCCCCAGCCCCATTTAGCAGCAGGCCCGTGTTTTTTCCCAGCCTTCCTTTTGCTGCTGATGTCACTGTAGAAGCTGCTCTTGTTCTTCAAATCCCTCCACAGATGCAACTTCAGGTGCGCTTTGGCTTTCCAAGCCCATTCTCTGCATTCTTGGGAAGTTATCGTTGATGGTCTCCAGAAACCGCCTGGATTGCATGTGTCCTGCTCTGTTGTCCTTCCAGCAAATATCAGGGTGGTTCAAGTCCTCATGAGGACCAGGGCCTGTGAATGTGGGGTTTCTGCCTGTTGCCTGAAGAAGGCCTCCTCTGGTGCTTCCTGCTCAGGTGCTCTGTACCGGGCACCCTCTACAACATCAGCGATGCTGGTCTGCCTGCTAATCCTGACCCATAAGCTCCCAGCTAGCTCATTACCCATCCCAAGGCAGAGCTCCATGCGTTCCTGCTGACCTCTCCAATAAAGGGCAGCTCCCTCTCCTTTCCTTCCCAAAAAGCTTGGATCCTGCCTGCATGTGCTTGAGGTCTTTGTCCCCTTGGCCATGGCAGCTGTCTGTGCTACCGACATCTACGAGGAGACAGGTTGCTCTCATGGCACTGGGGCCTTATTGTCTCCTTGCAGCCCCTGGGAAGGCCGGCCACTGCCATACTCTTGTCCTTCACTGAGCATTGCACATCCCACATCACCCTGCCCCAGGAAGAGCCCTGTCGTGGTTTAACCCCAGCCAGCAACTAAGCACCACACAGCCGCTCACTCATTCCTGTGCGGTGGGATGGGGGAGAGAATCAGAAGAGTAAAAGTGAGATAACTTGTGGGTTGAGATAAAGACAGTTTAATAGGGAAAGCAAAAGCCGCACGCACAAGCAGAGCAAAGCTAGGAATTCATTCACTCCTTCCCATCGGCCAGCAGGAGTTCAGCCATCCCCAGGAAAGCAGGGCTCCATCACGCGTAACGGATACTAGGGAAGACAAACACCATCACACCGAACATCCCCCCCCTTCCTTCTTCCCCCAGCTTTATAGTCTGAGCATGACATCATATGGTATGGAATAGCCCTTTGGCCAGTCTGTGCCCCCTCCCAGCTTCTTGTGCACCTGGCAGAGCATGGGAAGCTGAAAAATCCCTGACTGGTGTAAGCACTACTTGGCAACAAGTTAGCACTACTTTAGCAACAACTAAAACATCAGTGTTTTATCAACATTATTCTCATCCTAAATCCAAAACAAAACACTCTATAAGCTACTAGGAAGAAAATTAACTCTATCCCAGCTGAAATCAGGACACAAATACAGGGGAAGGTCAATATTTCTTCTCCCTCAATTAATATACTTCCTAGACATTCCCATTTCACGTCATGGCAGAAAGACACTGTCATTTTATTAAAAGTTTTCAATCGTTTCAGCTGATGAAAGTTTCAAGCAGTTCTTCCCCTTCCCAGGCAGAGCTCAGCTGTCTGCCCGTGGATCTCGAGTAACACTTGTAGAGGCCCCGGTGTAGCTGAGGCGTTTCCCTGCGACTGGCCACTGTCACACAGGACAGGAGGTCTCCTGCAGGAGACCAGAGCCCCTCGGGAGCTGCTGAGAGAGGCCAGGCAGAGGACACCTGCACTGGCACCGGGCATCTGTGTCCCTGTAACGTAAGACATCCGTATCCCTGCAGCTACATGCCACCACAGTTCTGAGAACCATTTATCTTTTCAAGTGCCAGACCCCAGCTGATTCACAGAGGCCTAAGGGCCTTTCTGGTTCTGTTCTTCCCATCACTTTGTCAGGTTTTGGGAGGACAGGAAGGCAAAGCAGGTGAGATTTCTGAGTGCCAATTATTGAAATGGGGGAGCAGAGCCTTAACATGTGAAATGATCTAAAGACTATGCTAGTCCAAAACTGTTATCTTCACCTCCTTTCTCAGAGGCGTTAAATCTTCTGCAGGAAGCTGGAAATGCTGAGATCCCTCCATCTCCCTCTCTTTTAGCAAAGAAGTTGACAGTACCCTAGTCAGTTGCTTTCTTTCAATTCTGTTTCCAGCCTAAAGCACCCCCGGGTCTGGAGATATGCCAGGAAACTTGCCTAAGGAAGCTACTCCTCTGGACAAGAAGGTGGATGTTCCCAGGAATCTCAGGAGGCATGGCATCCTGATGGGAGCTGTTGAGGGACCTGGCCAAAGATCTCGTCTGCATTTCTGTAATGGTGGCCTAGATGCCAGCTTAATGTCTAAACTCTCTCTCTGGATGCTGACATTTACTGAGGAACCTGGTCTGACCTCAGAGCTGGCCCAGCTTGGAGCTGGGCATTGGACTACAGATGATCTGATCTCCCTTCCCCACCTAAGCTGTCCTATGAACATATGATGTGGAGACCCTTGCCTCCAGCTTTCTCTCTTCTTGTATGATGTGTTGATAGGCACAGGCTCCTGGAAGGGCTGGTGGGAAGAAGACTGCTGGGCGTGTCTAGTCCAGTCTCCAGGCTGGCTGTGACTTTGTGGAGCAAAGGAGAGCTCCAAAGATGGAGATCACAGCAACACTCCTCCTAGTCCATGTTATCTTTCCTAAGGCTCAGCCGAAAGCTGAGGCAGTTCGTGGCTGTTGCCTCATACCATCAGCCACCGCAGAAGAGATCTTGGCCCCATCATCTCTCCAGGTAGGTTTAGGCTCTTACTAGGGTGCCCCATTCAGCAGGCTAGAGAGGCCCATTTCCCTCAGACTCTCCACACAGCTTGTGCTTAGGCCCCTCACTCCAGCATGGCAGACCTTCTCTGGATCCTCTCCAGTTTCTCCACTTGCCTTTCACAATGTGAGTCCCGCTGGCTCGTACGGCTTTGGCATGGCTCCAAGGCCCTTCTCCTCAGGGCACTCATTAGCTGGTGTGGTCACTACCCATGCTGCTGCATGGTGGTGGTGTGCAGCTTGTGGGCTGAGGTAAAAATAGGGTAATAGGTGAAAGAAAAAAGATAAAAACAAACAAACTAAACCCAACAGGCAACGCAAAGGCAACCACTTACCACCTCCCACAAGCAGACTGACGCTCAGCCAGCCTGCCAGCAACCGTCACCTTGAAGAACTGACACCACCACCTCCTTCTTCCTCTGCCCCAGCTTGTATTTCTGAGCATGACATCATATTGTATGGAATATCCCTCTGGTCAGTTGGGGTCAGCTGTGCTGGTTGTGTCCCCTCTGCCAACCTCTTGTCCACCACCAGCCTACTCGCTTGCAGGGAGCAGAGTGGGAAACAGAGAAGGCCTTGACGCTGTGCAAGCACTGCTTAGCAATAGCCAAAACACTGGTGTGTCATCAACACTGTTTTAGGCGCAAATGCAAAACAGCACTATAGGGGCTGCTACGAATGAAGTTAACTCCATCCCAGCCAGACCCTGCACACTTGCACTGGGGGCCCAGAAAGGGACACAGGAGTGCACAGCTCGTCTACCACGTGATGAGCAGGTGGAGACAGTCACTTCCCTCACTCTTTTGGCAAGGCTCCTCTTT
Organism: Platalea minor; assembly: GCA_037975005.1. NCBI lineage: Eukaryota > Metazoa > Chordata > Aves > Pelecaniformes > Threskiornithidae > Platalea > Platalea minor. Next base: position 29,584 of record JBBPFK010000219.1, read on the forward strand.
AAACACTCCAGGACACTGCTGGCCGCCTTTGCTGCTAGGTCACACTGGCTCAGGTAGATCACTGCCGGATCATGTTTTGCCTTCAGTTCCCCAACACCACCAGGGCTGTTTCCACAGAGCTGCTCTCCAGCCAGACAATCCTCTTCCCCTGCCACTGCATGGTGTTAGTCTATCCCAGATGCAAGACTTGGCCTTTGTCCTTCTTCTGTTTCATGAAGTTCCTGACAGGACCGGCCTTCTGCCTGTCAGCTTGTGACGGGTGCAATTCCATCGGAAGCCTTAAGTAAACTAGAACAATTGCAGATGCCCCAATCCAGGAAAGAATTACAACAGCCTATGGGTACTTTAGAGTACTGGAGGAAACCTGTACCTGCATTTTCTAGCATTGCTCACCCACTGTACTCACTTTTATGAAAGGGAAAACTGTGGAAATGGAACGCAGAACACGAAGAGGCAGTCAAAACTCTAACAGAGGAAATAAAGACAGATCAGGCACTGGGACCAGTACACCCCCACGACCCTATTATAGCACAACGGGGTTTTGCAGCCTACGGTCCTTACTGCAATCTATCACATAGCGGGCCGAGCAGGCCCCAAAGACCTTTAATGTTTAACTCAACTGCATTTAAAGAGCCAGAACAGAGATATTCTGAGCGGGAAAAGGGACTTCTGTCTTTAGTCTGAGCAGTTAAACAAATTGAGCCAGTAAGGGCTAACCTGTCCAGAAAAACCCCGCCGAGACTTGTGTTGTTTTCCCTTTCCAGAAACGATACCGGGCATGACACCAGCACACCTCCCCTGGAGATCGGGTTAACCATCGAAGGATTGCTTATCCTTCTTGCTGGAGCAATCATCGTCAGCATGGACCAAATTTGGCTTATACACCAACAAGCCCAACGAACGGGGTGGAGACCCTCTCTTCTTTTATTGATGCTAATCAATATGGTAACTATAGTACCTTCTGCACCATACACATTTCTCCGTTGTGGGTGCAATCTACTGTAGCAGCAATTATAAGAGAAGGTGAAGAGGGTACCTTGCCCACTGAAATTCCAAAGGTAATTTGGGATCATGTGACTCCATTTGAAAGGGAATTCCAATCCTGGTGGCATCCAGTCAGTTTTACCTAGAAACCTACCAACAGTAAAGCCACATCTTTTATTCTAGCAATACACGGTGCTTCGATAAACACCATATACCCAACCATTGCGCTAGGATTAAATCACAATTGAACCTCCTCTGTCCGTTAGAACACAGAGTATGGACCCACCAAAATGGGAACAAATGGCAATCTATCGATGTTGATGCGTGTGTTGTACGGGAACAACAGGGATTTATTTGTGAAAGTAATACCATTAAGGCCCGAGACATTTGCCTTGACATTGAACAAAATCTTTGTCATTTTGCAATACCTCCTGATGAAACCCCTGGAACTGTACTTGCATACGTTGGAAACGGATGTGTTTGTATGAGAACCCTCTGTGATTCTATATTTATAGACAATACCACTGTAGATATATACAATCACTCAAATATCTGTGTAATTTTACCAAAATCATAGGATGTGACTTTAACTATTCAGCTCCTGTCACAACCCACCAATTGCTGCAATCTAACTATACCTCATATCAAGTTTTACTGCCTACCCCCATTGGAATGACTCTCAAATTGGTGAGAAAACTCTTGCAACATGATGACCTGAGTCAATTGCTGAAACAAATTTGGAACAACAGGCAAAAATCCCCTAATTACTCTCCATCACGATGCAGAGGAGATACACCGTGTCCTGGAAAGAGTGAAGAAGGATGGAAACCGTTACTGGTGGGAAACTCTTTTTGGACGGTCCCCAACAGCAACTGGAATTTTGAATTGGATGTTGCATCCAATTGTAGTTCTGTTGGTTTTAACCTTATGGTGTTTATTGCTTATAATCATTCTGTAGATCAGAGTTTGGCAAAAAGTGAAACAAATTACTTCAATCCAGCATGTAAAATATATACAATCAACTGGTTCTGTCTGTAACCTGTATATAACTAACATTAATTAGAACATTTTAAACTAAAATATTTGGACTCTTAGCAATGATCTATAACACGCCACATATTTATAACATAGAGGCAGGAGGTAACCGTACTACCACTCTATGAGTCGATAAAGAGGATTGAGTGTAGTCACGGGGTGGAGTGCGACGGATGCACTTGACCCCTTGACCAGACTGGCGGTGGTTTGGTGCAGGCTCCAGAGGAGGAAAAGGCCTGAGCCGTAGCCAGGCCGTGAACTCCTCTAGCTTCAATCTGCTCTCTGAAAACCCACAAAGTAGCAGAGTGACAGTGAGCATTGATGCACGTGAGCTTGGAACACCAGTCGTGCGATTAACACGGGAATAACAACGGGTGGCTTTTCCAAGACTCATTTATCGAGGAACAGAGAAAGTTGTGGGTACAAGGAGTCTCAGACATACCTTCTCTAGGGCATGTAATCTGACTACAAGCCAATCACTTCATCCCATAGATATGACAGCCCAAGTGAGCCTTCTTTGCACTCTCCCTGCAACTCACTTTTCCTTTGCATGATTCTTCCATGTAGAAATTAATAGAGTGAACCTTGCCCTCAAACTTATTGAACCTTGGCAAACCCCTGTTAAACTTTGCTCAATTCCATTGTATTCACTGAACTCTGCCAAATTATTATTTTACCTCAATAAAACATATTGCTGCTTCTCTCTTTTGAGGGAGGTGCATTCCACTCATTGGCGACACAGGTTTCCCTGCATGGAATCCCAAGGCACGGGAATGGCTTCCCAATTTAGTGTCGTCAACAAATGTGGTGAGAGTTGCCCCCTCTGGGTCGTGAGTACAGTGTTAAACTGCACAGGGCTCAGGAGAGTCCCCTGTGCTGCCCACAATGCCCCAGTACGTCCTACTGGCCTCCAGGGAGGGTGTGACCCCTTCACCACTGTGCTCTCAGCCTCATCATCCAAGTGGTGTTTCGCCCATCTCTTGTCTGTCCATCCAGGCTGTAATGGCCTAACTTGGGTAGAAGACTATTGAGGGAGACCACACCAAGAGTTCTGCTGAAGCTGAGGCAAACGACATCCATTTTTTTATCTCCTCATGCTCAACTCCAGGCTGTCAGTTTGGCGAGGCATGATTTACCCTTGGGAAGTCCGTTTTGACAGTTACTCTCTTTGAGGTGCCCGGAAATGTCACCCAAGAGGACTCGAATTGCTGGCACGCTCCTCACCAATGTGAGCTTGTACAGCCTGGGGTTCCCTGGGTTGCACTTCTGGCCTTTTGCAAAGATGGGTGCAACATTTGCTTGGTTTTTCTTACATGAGCCCTCTGCCAATCCCATGAGGAAAGGGATAATCCAAAGAAATAACAATCTTCCCTGTAACTCCATTATCACTCTTCTGCCTGGTATACCACATACTTAATTTCTCTAATATTTCATATATTTGCACCTGTCCAGGATACGATGACTAAAATCGTCTTTGCAGATGCAGACTGCCTAGGCAAAGGCCCTTGCCATTTTTCTCCAGTTTTCTCCTCCCCTTAATCTTTGTTCATTCAGATACCTCTCACCTCTGCAGCTGTTTGAGCTTCAGGGAGTGAAAGCTTACTTCTCTTTCAACACTCTTATTGTCTCCTTAGCCAGCTCTTTAATTGTGTTTACATCTATCTTTTTGTATCTACATAATGAAAATATTTCTCATAAGATTATCCCTTGTAGAAAGGCAACCTCCTTAGAGGCAGCTTGTACTGAGCATATGGATACAGAGCGTGTTGTATTCTTTGTGAAACTTTATCCTGCTTTTCTTTTTTTTAATTGAAATTGGAAAAATTCTTCTGTGCCTGTGTGCAGCCACTTCCCGAAGGAGAGCAGGTGGGAGATGGTGCAAAGGACCTTTATCATCCAGCTGCAGACTTCAGGGCAGAAGTCTGATGTAAGGAACAGCGATGCAAGTCCCAGGGGGCCAATGACAGAAATGGTCTTTGGGAGCTTTGGGAGGGAAGGAGCAAGGTTGTCCATACAGTGTCAGACCTCAGGAAATTGATTCTTCTACCTGTCCAGACCTCCTGAGCAGACACGATGGATCGTTATCACTTGGAGAACACTGCTATAACCTCTTCTCTAAATTAAAAAGTAATAAAGTATTCCCTTTAAAAGAAAAAATAATTTGTATTAGGTGCACTTTGAAATCTTCTTCCTTAACTACACTACGAAACAGCTCCAATTAGAGATACAAGTCTTGAAGACTTGAAGAAAATTACAAAAATATAAAGAGCTCGTTAGGGCATTTGGGGCTCATTCCATGAACCTCAGATACTGAGAGGAGATTGCACAAACTGCTCAAGAAGTCAAAGTCAGAAGCAAAACCCTTTGGTTTGTTTTATGAAGCAGAAAGGCCAAACCCTGACCCCCAGGCCCTGGGAAGACAGATCCTGAGACCCTCAAATTAAAGTGCCTTCTCACCAGCCTTGATGGCAGAGGCAACTGCTATAGGCAAGAGGACAAAGACCTCAGTCCTCTTGGGCCTTTCAGCCTTGCTAGAGCCCTTGGCCATCTCTGCTGCAGGCTGTCCTACACTGTCCCATGCCTGCAACTCTTTCCCTTCAGGCTGCTGACATCCATCTTGCTTTCCCACCTACCTCTCACCCTGGCATTTCTATACCTTTGCTAATACCTCTCCACCTATCCCTGGCATTTCCTTGAAACACAAAGCCATGGGCTGATCCAGACTCCCTCTGGGTCACCTCTTGTACCACAAGGTTATACTTTGAGTCAGATTTCTTTTCTCTCACATCCACTCTGAACCTTCCAAGCTGCTCTTTGTGGAGGTTTCCTTCTCTTCCCACTACCAAGCAAAAACTCCATCATCTCTGAGGCCACTCTTCAAGCAGTTACAGGCTACTACTGTAGTGCCCTGAGCCTCCACTTCACCAGGCTAAAGAAGCCCAGGTCCCTCAGCCTCTCCACACAGGCCCCATCCCCCATCCTGCCAGATCTCCTCTAGAACCCCTCCAGTTCCTCCCCATTCCTCCAGACCAGGGAGCCCCACACCCAGACACACTACTCCAGATGTGGCCACACCAGTGCTGAGACAAGGGGGATGATGATAACTCCCTTCTCTGGGTGCCCATGCTCCAACTAATGCAGCCCTCTATGCGGCTGGCTTTCTTCATGGTGAGCAGGTACCACTGCCTCCTATGGCATTCCTCTTAGTGCCCAGGCCCTTCTTCTCAGGGGCACTCCGGAGCTGTGCAGGTCCCAGCCTGCCCTCATGTTTGGGCTTATTCTGCCCCAAAAAAAGCACGTGCAACTTCTCGTTGTAAAACTTCCTGAGGTTTCTGTTCCCAAATCCCAGAGTTTCTCAAGGCCCCTCTGGAGTGAAGCTCTGTTGGCACAGCTGTTACTGTGTACGGACAGATGGCCCACAAGCTTAGTGGTGCCTCTGACAAGATAACAGCATGAGGAATTGCAGGACACTACAGCTAATAGAAGGAGGTACTGGTTTAATGGAATTGCTGACTAAGGCAGGAATTGCCATGATGACAAGCTCAGAATCACCAAACGAGGGTACACAGGAAGCCAAAGTAGGGCCAGGGAGATAAAGGTAAAGAGGGATGTGCTGTTTGCATGGGATGGTCAAGGGGAAGAAATTGTGGATTTTCCTCAGGGTTTTCTACCCTGCCACTCACTCGCGCCCTCCACATCTTCCACCAGTCCTGCCTTGTCTTCTTGTGAAAAACAAGTCCAGGAGAGCATCCCCCCATGTTGCGTCAGGGATCACCTTCCACTTTCCTTCTAAGCAAGGCCTTCTAGCAGAGGTCCATGGTCTTCAAAGTCCCCAGTGATTACCAGGGCCTAAATTTGTGTCCCTTCCCCCAGCTGCCTAGAGGACACCTCGTCCTCTTCCCAGCCTTCCTCAGGCAGTTCAGGGATCCTGACCAGAAGACCACTGTACCTCAAGGAGTTAGCAATCCATGTAATGGTAAATCTGAGTAGACTCAGGCCTGTGCTGTGCTCCACGTACATCTTGGCCTTCAGGCCGTGTTGTGCTGAGCATATTGCTGGGTTGCAGGATAAACTTGATTGATTGTAATGAGAAGTCTGCAGGACGCTCCCACCTGGTGCCGGTGATTAGGCCAGCTGCTTGTCCTTCCTTTTATCTAAAACTGCAACAACAAATTCACATGTGAACCCCCTCTTTTGGGGCTTTCTACTGAAAGGAGGACTTGAGTTTTTTTTCTTCTATGAAAACACTGAAACTGATCACAGAAGCAAAATGGGATAACCCTTCTACAGACGGGATCTGCAAGACTTGCTGCACCAGCTGACTGGACAGAAGGAACCTCACCGGGATCTTCCAAGCCACGTGCCTGCTGCTGGCCTTTCAGCTTCTCCAGTAGACACAACCAAATCATGTGGGCACTGCTGTCCCATCGGGTACTCAGGTGGAAAGGACATGACAGCCCCTGTCCAAGCCCTCTTCCTGCATGGGCCTACCAGGTACTTAGGGATTCCCACAATCAGCTTGCCAACCACGTGCCTTCTGCTGGTCTGGCAGAGACCCTGGCAGATGTGAGCCTCAAAGCACGTATCCCAGCCATGAGTCAAGGGCTGAGCTATCAGCTGCTTCAGAAAGAAGTGACCTCACAGTCCCGTTCCCAGCCATGTTCCTGCTACTGGCCTGTCACCTCCAGAGACAGAAGTGACCTCACAGCCACCTTCAAGGCCTTGTGCCTCCTGCTGGCCCAGGAGATCCTGAGGCACAGCTGACCTCACCATAGCATTCCCACCCATCTCCTCCTTGTGGCCTATGAGCTGATCAGATACAGGTCACTTCACATTCCTCTTCCAGTGCCATGCAAATGTTCTGGGACCTCACGATCCTCCTCCTGCCCCAAGGGGCCAAACAGCTTAAGTTAGGGTTAGGAAAGGCTTGAAGGTGAGGCAATTAGAGCACGGGAAATAAGGGCTTTGGAGCTTAGGTGTTGAGGTTAGGATTTAGGGACTACAGCTCACCTTTCATGGTTAGGGATTAGGCAAAGGTTTATAGGGTAGGTTTGGTGTTCTGCTGAGGGTGTCTGGTTAGTGTTTAGGGTAGGGGCTACCTTTGTGGATGAGGGTTTTGTTTAGGCCTGGGGTGAGGGCTAGGGTTAAGGCCAACATTTTAAAGCTAGAGGTATGGGCAAGGGATTAGGGTGATCAATAGGTTAAGAATACGGGTAAGGGGTGTTGTGTTTGGACTTTGGTTTCGAGGTAAACTTTGAGGTGAAGGATTGGAGTAGTGGATTCCTTGCAGGGTGAGGGGTAGCATTTAGGGGCAGGCTTAGGACTTAAGGTTACTGGTTAGAAATAGGGTAAAGGCCTAGCATGAATGTTTTCACGGTCAGTGTTGCAGAGGCATCAACATTACCTGAACTCATCTTACCTCTCCAAAATCTTTCATTTCTTTTGGCCAATCCCCTCTTCCCTCCCCCAAACCTACCATCTTCCAGTCCCAGCTACCCCTGACCTCCCCAAAGCTTTCATCTTGTTGGGGACAGTAATGTAAGGGCTTTCAAGACCTCCAAGTATCTGTCTGCCCACTGCTGGCCAGCCAGAAGTGCCCTCAGAGCCAGCAGCCAAGGGGACACAATGTGCTGCTGTGCTGGAGAGGTCCCTGCTCAGCCACCCCAGCAGTGCTGGCGGCAGGTGATGCCCTCCCCCACCCCTGAGGTACTCTGCCTGCATCCCAGCTCATGCTCCAGAAGGGCTCCCATATCTCCTGGGACGCATTTCCCACACGGGTGCTTCAGCTACCCCAGGGCATCCTGGAGGCAGTGACCACCTCTGTGTGGATAACTGAAGCAAGCCCTCAACGTAGATTTTAGGACAAACTTGAAACCTCCACAGGAAAGAACTCCATGCAATAGCTGAAAAAGTCTTCCTTTCCAGCATTGCTAGTTTTTCTATGAATTTCCATTTTTTTGTCATAGTTTTTTATTAACAGCTCAAAAGGTATGTACTAGCAAGCTGATTATGCTTTCTTTTCTATGCTAATATTTTTATGCAGCCACTTAGCACAGTAAATTTTCTTACCAATATTTCAAATGGAGAAACATTGCTCAGAAGAACTACTGTATTTATACGGGCACATTTTACCTCTCGACTTCTGCCTCTCTCTTTTATCATAGAATCATTTAGGTTGGAAAAGACCTTTAAGATCACCGAGTCCAACTGTAAACCTAACACTACCAAGTCCACCACTAAACCATGTCCCTAAGGAACACATCTACACATCTTTTAAATACCTCCAGGGATGGGAACACGACCACTTCCCTGGGCAGCCTGTTCCAATGCTTGATAACTCATTCAGTGAGGAAATTGTTCCTAATATCCAACCTAAACCTCCCCTGGTGCAACTTGAGGCCATTTCATCTTGTCCTATCACTTGTTACCTGGGAAAAGAGGCCGACCCCCACCTCGCTACAACCTCCTTTCAGGCAGTTGTAGAGAGCAAGACGGTCTCCTCTGAGCCTCCTTTTCTCTGGGCTAAACAACCCCAGTTCCCTCAGACGCTTCTCACAGGACTTGTTCTCTAGACCCTTCACCTGCTTCATTGCCTTTGGACACACTCCAGCACCTCAATGTCCTTCTTGTAGTGAAGGGCACAAAACTGAACACAGTGCTCGAGGCGCGGCGTCACCAGTGCCCAGTACAGGGGCACTATCACCTCCCTGGTCCTGCAGGCCACACTATTTCTGATACAAGCCAGGATGCTTCTTGGCCACCTGGGCACCCTGCCGGCTCATGTTCAGTCAATTGTCGACCAACACCCCTAGGTCCTTTTCCCCCAGGCAGCTCTCCATTAAGTCTTTCCCAAGCCTCTAGTGTTGCCTGGGGTTGTTGTGACCCAAGTGCGGGACCCAGCCTTGTTGAACCTCATACAGCTGGCTTTGGCCCATCGATCCGGCCTGTCCAGGTCCCTCTGTAGGGCCTTCCTATCCTCCAGCAGATCAACACTCCCACCCAACTTGGTGTCGTCGCCAAACTTACTGAGGGTGCACTCAATCCCCTCCTCCACATCATTGATAAAGATACTAAACAGGACCGGCGCCAGTACTGAGCCCTGGGGAACACCACTTGTGACCGGCCGCCAACTGCATTGAACTCCATTCACCACAACCCGTTGGGTCTGGCCATCCAGCCAGTTTTTCACTTAGCAATTACTATGCTCACCCAAGCCATGAGCAGCCAGTTTCTCCAGGAGAATGCTGTGGGAAATGGTGTCAAAGGCCTTACTAAAGCCCAGGCAGACAACATCCACAGCCTTTCCCTCATCCACTAAATGGATCACCTTGTCATAGAAGGAGATCAGGTTAGTCAAGCAGGACCTGCCGTGCACAAACCCATGCTGACCGGGCCCGATCGCCTGGTTGTCCTGTACGTGCCATGTGATGGCACTCAAGATGATCTGCTCCATAACCTTCCCCAGCACCGAGGTCAGGCTGACAGGCCTGTAGTTTCCCGAGTCCTGCTTCCGGCCCTTCTTCTCGATGGGTGTCACATTTGCTAACCTCCAGTCAACTGGGACCTCCCTGGTTAGCCAGGGCTGCTGATAAATGACTGAAAGTGGCTTGGTGAGCCACGCCATTTCTGATACACGCCAGGATGCTACTGGCCTTCTTGGCCACCTGGGTACCTTGCTGGCTCATATTCAGCCGGCTGCCATAGTGTCTCTGTGGCTTCCTGTTGCCACTCCCGGAGTCTGGGAGGCACCTCAGCCCTGCGGTGTATCACCCTATTCTGTACCTGTCTGAGATGCCCCAAGGCATGAGGAATGGACACGGGGACCTCAGTTCAAGGAAGCACACATCCCAGTGTGGCATTCAGGTGGTTTCCCAGGGAATGTTACTCTCAATGTGACGTGACCTTGAGACACAGTCTATCCTGCAAGCCTTGGCGGCACCCCTAGAAATGGCATTTGTTCTCACTTGGGTTCATCTCACCACATGCACATAATGTGCATGCTTATGTCTTATCTCACAGAATTACAGAACGGTTTAAGTTGGAAGGGGCCTTTAGAGATCATCTAGTCTAACTCTTCTGCTGTAGGCATGGACATCTTTCCCTAGGCCTGATAGCTTAAAGCCCCACCTAACCTGACCTTGAACACTTCCAGTGATGGGGCATCCACGACTTCTTGAGGAAACCTGTTCCAGTCTCTCAGCACCCTCAGTGTAAAACACCCCTTCATTATGTCCAACCTAAATCTACACTCCGTTTAAAACCACTGCCTCTTGTCTTGTCACTACAGGCCCTGGCAAAATTCTCTCTCCATCTTTTTTATAAGCCCCCTTTATATATTGAAAGGCTGCAATAAGGTCTCCCCAGAGCCTTCTCTTCTCCAGGCTGAACAACCCCAACTCTTGCAGCGTTTCTTTGTAGCAGAGATGTTCCAGCCCTCAGATCATTTTCAAGGCCCTCCTCTGGAACCACTCTAACAGGCCCATGTCTCTCTTGTGCTGAGGACTGCAGAGCTGGATGCAACACAACCATGCACTTGACCTTGTTGAACTTCATGAAGTTTGCGTGGGCCCACTCCTCAAGCCTGTCAAGGTCCCTCTCTGAATTACATCCCTTCCCTCTAGAGAATCAACTGCACCTCTCAGGTTGGTGTCCTCTGCAAACTTGCTGAGGGTGCACTTGATCCCACTATGTCGTTGATGAAGATGTTAAATAGCGTTGGTCCCAGTATGGACCCTTGAGGGACACGACTCGTTACTGGTTTCCACTTGGACATTGAGGCATTCACTGCAACTCTTTGGACGTGGCCACCCAGCCAATTCCTCATCCATCTAACCCTCCATCCCTAAAACCCATACCTCTCCAGTTTAGTGGCAAGAATGGTAGGGAAGACTGTATGAAAGGCCTTACAGAATTCTTAGCAGATGACATCTGTAGCTCTCCGCTTGCCCACTGATGCAGTTACTCCATCATAGAAGGACACTAGTTTAGTCAGGCACGATTTGCCCTTGGTGAAACCATGTTGGTTCTCCAATCATCTCTCTACCTTCCATATGTTTCGACATGGTTCCCAGGAGGTTCTGCTCCACGATCTTACCTCTGTACAATGCAAACATAGACTTCTGACTCAGTCCTGTGGTGTCCCTCGGTGGAGGGACAAACTACCTGTCTGAGCTGGGGTGAGAGGCCAGTGCTGGAAATGGTGGTTATTGTTGGTTGGTCTGTGATGGCTGTCTTGGAGCAGCTTCCCCAGGGTGTCCAGAGAACACGGGCACAGACCAGACCATGCTCTCCTGGTCCTTTGTATCTATTCCAGAAGGCCTGTCTGTGCAAGGACACTGCCACAGGCCCCCACCCTGCACACTCACACACTTTAGCTGTTCACTGGTGTTTTCCTCTCCTGGCACTTTCTTGGGCATGTTCCTGAGAGCAACTCTGAAAGAAGACCTAAGCTTCAGGCACTGCCCTCAGGAGATCCCCTTGTATGATGGAAATGTTGCTATGGAGGCCAGCTCTGTCACAGAGGCGCCCATTGTGTGTCCCTGCCATCTCAGGACTGCCACACAGCATTACTGTGACCAAGCTGCCAGAGCAACCCTTCCTTCACCAACAGAGGGGCTCAGAAAGAGAGCATGGAAGCAAAAAGAGAGCAGCTCTGGAAAGACCAAGTGCTGGTGTTCCCTGGCAGGGCTGCTGTAATGGGACTGTTTTCCCCTCCACTTCGGCGCACAGGCACTGCCACTGCGGCTCCAGAGAGCTCTCAGAGGAAGGATCTTGGACAAACAAATGGCCGCAGGATCCTTTATTATTTTTTAAAGCAGAGAGAACATGACTCTCATTTACACAGTCTTGTATGCCTTGGGTACGTACCTCCGGTACCATTCGCCGGCTTTGGAAGAAGAGCCCAGCCTTCAGGCAGTGGACCAGGGAGATCCGATTTTATTACAGATTTTATTACAATTTTATTGCATATGAGAGAGTCAGCTCTGACAAGATTACGCTAATCTTGACCATGATAATTAAAAAAAAACAACACCACAAAGTACAGGCCTAGAACAAGACAGCCTGGGATTCATGTGTGGGGAGTGTTGGGAAGTTTCTCACTATTGAGAAATAGCCATGAAATCACTTTCCTGATGGACTCCTTGAGCTCCTGGTTCCTCAGGCTGTAGATGAGGGGGTTCACTGCTGGAGGCACCACGGAGTACAGGACTGCCACCACTAGATCCAGGGATGGGGAGGAGACAGAGGGGGGCTTCAGGTAGGCAAACACGGCAGTGATGATAAACAGGGAGACCACGGCCAAGTGAGGGAGGCACGTGGAAAAGGCTTTGTGCCGTCCCTGCTCAGAGGGGATCCTCAGCACGGCCCTGAAGATCTGCACATAGGACACCACAAGGAAAACAAAACACCCAAAGACTAAACAGGCACTAACCACAAGAAGCCCCACTTCCCTGATGTAGGCATCTGAGCAGGAGAGCTTGAGGATCTGGGGGATTTCACAGAAGAACTGCTCCAGGACATTGCCTTGGCAGAGGGGTAGGGAAAATGTATTGGCAGTGTGCAGCACAGCAGTGAGAAACCCAGTGCCCCAGGCAGCTGCTGCCATGTGGACACAAGCTCTGCTGCCCAGCAGGGTCCCGTAGTGCAGGGGTTTGCAGATGGCCACGTAGCGGTCATAGGCCATGACAGTAAGCAGAGAATACTCTGATGTGGTAAAGAGGAGAAAGAAAAAGACCTGTGCAGCACATCCCAAGTAGGAGATGTCCCTGGTGTCCCACAGGGAATTGGCCATGGACTTGGGGAGAGTGGTGGAGATTAAGCCCTGGTCAAGGAGGGAGAGGTTGAGGAGGAAGAAGTACATGGAAGTGTGGAGGTGGTGGTCGCAGGCTATGGCTGTGATGATGAGTCCGTTGCCCAGGAGGGCAGCCAAGTAGATGGCCAGGAAGAGCCAGAAGTGCAAGAACCGCAGTTCCTGCGTGTCTGTGAACGCCAGGAGGAGGAACTGGGTGATGGAGCTGCCATTGGACATTTGCTGCCTCTGGGGATTGGGCCCTGGCGTAAGAGAAAAAGACAGTGACGAGTTAAGGCAGACATCCCTGAGCAAAATCAAAGCCATCTCGCATAGACCCTCCCCCTATCACACACAGACACCCTTTGCCTTTTCTACGAGACCTTCCTTCAGCTCTGTGGCTGCAGCCCTGGTTGGTGCTAGCCAGCAGCAACAGCCGAGTGTCCTAATGAGGGCATCATTGTAAGGGAAAACCAGCTCATTCCCCAGCCCCACAGACTGCATTGCCACAACCCCACAGGTGAGAGGAAAGCTGGGACACTTGTTCCCATGGACACACCGGCATGGGATGACACACAAGATCAGCGTGTGACTCTGCGGCTGAAACTCCCATCCCCCGGGAGCCTGACAGCAAGAACGAAATAAAATAACAATTACACAGACAAGTGGAGAAGCGAGGACAAATACAGTGAGGGTCTGGCTGAGAGAGGCAAGGGGAGAGGCAGCCGGGCACTCAGGACAGCGGTACCCTTACTCAGATGGGCCGGGCAGCTGCTCTCAGCCCCTCTGCTCTGCAGAGGGAAATGGCACATGGCTGAGAGAGGCACCACGGCCCTGCTGGAGCTCTGGCTGCAGAGGAGGTGCTTTACGCCCTGAGGGCAGGGGCTTTGCTGGGTGGCAGATGAGGCAAGGGGGCTTGCTCAGAGGAAGGGGTCTGAATTGGAGGGGATGCAACGGAGTTTTCTGAATTCTCCCTCCCACAACATTTTAGCTTTTCATTTCCTCTCATTGGGAATTCTCCTGCTGCTGGGAGATTTTCCTCCTGGAAGGTGTTGCCCTGTGCCAGGTCTTTCCCTGTCAGGGCTCGGAGACCCCATCCCAGCATTTGTGCACGCACCTTGGCCCTACAGAAACCTGCCTGTCTGCAGGGCTCTCACTGGACGCATGTTCCTGTTTGCAAGTGGAAAAGGACAGGTCAGAACAACCCTGATGGGTCCAGCAAAGGTGATGCTGGTGCTGTCTATAGGCAGAGGAGTGGCTGAAGGCACTTTATCAGGCTCCTGTCAGGCTTACTGATCCATCAAAGTTACAGCTCAGGAGTCTCAGTGACTTGTTCAAGCAAGAGAGCTCCTTTTGCATTTCTCTCCCCATATTCCCCAAGAGTAGGAAACAGAAAACACAGGTGCAGAAAAGCTCATTATCTTTATAGTAATCCCTGCCTTGACCTTCCCCTTGAAAAGTCCCTTAGGAAATGTCCTGGGGTCATCTGGAGCTGTGAGCAGCCCTGACCCACGCAGCACCCCCTTGACAGCAGAAGGTCCTTCTCCTGCAGGAGTTGCTTCTCCCACCCACAGCTTCTCCCTGCACTGCCGTTGGGAGCTCCCCAGGCAGGCTGAGGGCTGACCCTGGCAGGAGACAAAGTCCCTGCCGCGGCACACAGCCCCCTGGGTTGCAGGGTCCCTGCTCTGAAGGACGGCCCTGGGCACCCCTGGCTGCACACCCACCTTCACACCCTCCAGCCATCCGCGGGTGAATGCAGCCGTCATGCCCTGTCCCTCTGACCGTGCAGCAGGGAAGCCCTGCAACAAAGCACATCCTTTTTCTCTACACTGGAGAAACTGTGAGAGTCCTCCTGGCAGATCCCATAGGCTGTGGGATGTGCCAGCTTTAGGAGATCATTCCAGGAACCACAGCTGCATTGCCCTGCAGCCAGAGACCTACCCTGTTAAGGGCTGTGAAGATTTTTCTCCAAGTGGGCTCTCCTCTGTCCTCCCACCCCACACTGCCTTTAACCTCTCTCTTAGTTCCCTCGTCTCCCCTCGGTGCCTGCAGGCAGTGCCCTCAGCCCTGCTGCGCTTTGCAGAGGAGCTGCTCCTGGGCAGAGCTGTCTCTCTGCAGGGCTGCCCGCTTGCCAGGAGCTCCCTCCATCCCAGGAGCCCAGCCCAGCTCAGCAGCAGAGGCCCAGCCCAAGGCAGCACTTCCTCTGCCCCTCTGGGCTCCCTCCAGGTGTCCCTGGGGCTCCAGGGGAACCTGCTGTGAAACAGGCTGGAGCAATCACTCATGTTGCCCCTCTCAGCTGGGGAGAGACACTTCTTTCCAGAAGTGTAATTTCTCCTCTCAGAGTCAGTGTTACATCTAAATATCACCTTTTTTTGGTGTTGTTATTAGACAGGATACCCAGGCAGGGACAGGCAGGGATCTCCTTTACCCCTGCTGAGGGAAGGGATTCAGCTGAGTCAATGGAGGCATCTTGTCCCTCATTTCTATTCCTAGCATTTGAAGGAGACTCAGCTCTCACCCATGCCTGCCACAAACCCCCAGGAGGTGGGATTCCTCTTGCCTCTGTTCAGGTGTGCACACAATAGGCACCTGCATGTGAGCATCTCTTCTCAGCTCCTGTGCTAATTAATGGCGATGGAAGGCAGGAGTGAGGTGTTCAGATGCAAAACCCTGGTGACATCAGAGGTGCCAGAGGTGGTGCAAGATACATGCAGGTAACTGCAAGCTCTGATGCAGCAGTTCATAGAGACAGGGCGACATCTCAGGGATCATCTATGGGCCTGGTGGGAAATTCCTTTGACCAAGTGAAATGACAGCTGATGCCCAAATACAGACCAAAAGAACCTTTTCCTACTCATTAGCTTCATGGCAGTTTTTAGAGGTATTCCTAGGAAGGATTGCAGTCGTGTACCATAGGGAGAGCTAGGTCTCTCTTTTCCATCAGCTGGATTTACTAGATCTCCACTGACTATAATGGCCTTTGTCCCACATTCATCCCCACATTGCCTAACAGAATTCAGGGAATCTACTCAATTTAATGTTCAAGTCCAGGCCCACAGAGCTCCATGAGGTGCCGGGCTGGCAGGGGCCACACAGGACCTACAGGAAAGCAATTCCCATTCAGGGTGGGTGCGTCACAGCTGCCCCAGACGGCATCACAGAGAGTGGGATTTGCTGCCTGTGTGCAGTTCACTGATACAATCAGAGGCATCAATCATTAGATGCCATCAGAGAGGCAGGGTCTGTCCCTTCTCTACCCAGCAGCTGCAGGCATTGCACGGACATGAAGCATGCGACACAGGGGTCTTTACACACTCCCTTGATGATACAATGAAAGAAAAGACCAATAATTTTCAGAGTGTGCTTGGATACATCTTGTCTTCTAGGAGAACATCCTCCAAGCACAGCAATGGTCCATATCAAGACTCCATTGACACTCGAAAAGGGATTCAAGGGCACCAAGATGAGCTTTTGGTACTTCAGGAACAGCTAAAGAAGAAACAGAGAGAATGTAGGACCATCAGAGTAGGTGTAGATACATCTGAGATGCTCTATGTCTTTGCCTCCGTTACCACCAGCAAGGTCTCCCAGGCCTTTGTGCTTTGAGGCAGGGCTCCAGAGGAGAACAACCAGCAGTGGCTGGGGATGAAGCCAGGGCTTACTTGAGCAAACTACACCCTTACCAGTGGATGGGACCATAAGGGCTGCATCCAAGGGTGCTGAGAGAGTGTTTTTCACCAGGAGGCGCCGGTTCATCGTAATTCCAGTAAGAAAGGCACTCGGACTCTGTGAGGTATCTTTTAAGATGCTGTTCGTTAGAGCTAATGCAGTAAGGAGAGACTCTTGCAGATAATCTTAGGTCGCTTTAGATGATGGGAACCCCAGGCGGTGTTCTCTGTCCTCTGACCCCCCCACAGCATACCGTGCACACCCCACCCATAGAAGAGATTCCCCTGTTTCAGGAAACATCCATGAGCCTGGAGAATGCATGAACCTCTTGGAGTGAGGTCCCGTTACTGCAGGGGAAGTGGGAAGGTTCTGTGAGACACGTAGGAGTGCAGGGAGAGAGCGGGATGTGCGTGACAAAGAGTGTGTTACAGGCCAGAAGAGGACCTGAAAGAGCAAGGCGTGGTCATGCTAATGTGGAATAGTTCACGTTTTTATTTTAGGGCAGCAGAAGGAGGATGCGCAGTGCAGAGCTGGGATGTGGATCCAAATTGAGGATGCCAGCCAGTCTGGGACTGGGACATCTTAGATAACTGAGGACCATTAGCAGAGCTACTGGGGCCCCCAATGCCCTCAGAAACTTGGGGTTTTCCTCGTCTTTCCACTTCTTTAGAGGCCTGCTCATTCTTTCAGGAACTTGGCACCCAAGGGCTCATTAACATGCAAAACACGCTAACAAGCCAAGTGTTGGTGCATTATTTTCCTTAAGTCCTCAAGTCTTCTGTGACTAATTTGAGATATTTCAGGAGTGTGGACAAGCAGAGAAGGCTTCAAATAATAAATAACAATAAACTGGGATTTCTTCTTTTTCCAGTTTTCTTTCTTTCTCTGGTCACAGACCAAGCAATACCAGCTTTCCCCAATTTGTACTGACCCATAGCACCTCCTGATGAAGCCTGACTATGTAGGAAAGGTAAGATCATTTCTGTCAGACACCATGCAGGCCATCTTTGCCCCGTGTCCCGTCATCATTGTCAGTCCCCCTCACCCCCGCCTCCACCGGCCATTTCTCTCAGTGGCCACCTGGGATTTGCATCATGATTTCTCAAAGCTTAGCTTTTTCCACTAAAGCCTGTAGTTGAACAATTCAGCTCAGTTGCATTGATTCCCACCTGCTCTATCCACCCATGCAGACCATAATAGCCTACCATTGAATATTGTGGGGGAGGATGCTGAAAGCCTTGCTGACCTCCAGGTAGAAGGCAATCACTGCTCTCCCTTGTCCAGAAATCCTGTCCTTTCATCAGAAAAAGTAAAAAGGATGGGCATGCAGAAGCTACCCTGGTTTCAGCTGGCATAGAGTTAATTTTCTTCTTAGTAGCTGGTAGGGTGCTGTGGTTTGGGTTTAGGATGAGAACAATGTCAATAACACACTGATGTTTTGGTTCTTGCTAAAAGTAGTGCTTACACTGTTCAAGGACTTTTCAGCTTCCCCTGCTCTGCCAGGTGCACCAGAAGCTGGGAGGGGGCACAGCCAGGGGGGCTGACCCAGGCTGGCCAAAGGGCTATTCCACACCATATGACGTCATGCTCAGTATATAAGCTGGAGGAAGAAGAAGGAAGAGGGGGATGTTCGGTGTGATGGCGTTTGTCTTCCCAAGTAACCGTTATGCGTGATAGAACCCTGCTTTCCTGGGGATGGCTGAACTCCTGCTGGCCAATGGGAAGGAGTGAATGAATTCCTTGCTTTGCTTTGTTTGTGTGCACAGCTTTTGCTTTACCTATTTAACTGTTCTATTTTATTTCACTTCAGTTACTAAACTGTTCTTATGTCAACCCCTGAGTTTTCTCCCTTTTACCCTTCCAATTCTCTCCCCCATCCCACTGGTGGGGGGGAGTGAGCAAGTGGCTGCGTGGTGCTTAGTTGCTGGCTGGGGGTAAACCACGACACCTGGGTAAATCCAGTCACCTTCCTTTCAGACACCCAGAAAGGGGATCCGAGTGGACACGCTCTGGGGCATGGCCTTCCGTTACCCTGCTCATCCTTTCAGCATTTTTGCAAGGTGCATGCAATGTTTAGGTGCTGCCAGTCATCGGGGAGTCCCCCCAGTCTCCATGCCCTTTCAAAGATGATGGAGAGTGGCTTCACAGTGACATTGACCTGCTCACTCAGCTCCCTGGGATGCCGCCCCTCCTGTCCCATAGGCTGGTAAGGACTGCGTTTGCTCAAGCCACCCCTGACTTGATCCACATCCGCTGCTGGTTGTTTCCTTCCAGAGTCCTGCCTCACGGTGCAAAGGCCTGAGAGACCTTGCTGGGGAAGACTAAGGCAAGGGGGATAGACTATCTCAGATCTATCTACGCCTGCTTTTATTAAACTCTGCAGTGGCCACACACGATCTTTGTTTTTTTCTTTAACTGTTCTAGAAATAGGAACAGATCCTCTTGATGCCCTTGAATCTCTTGCAAGGGTCACACTAGGAAGCTTTGGCTTCTCTAAAGCAATCCCTGTTTCTAAATTCCTCCCTGAGTCCCTGCATCCACCTCCTGAATGCTCCTTTTTCTCTCTGGAGCTTCTTCATGAGTTCACTCTTTAGCCAAGCTGCTCTCCTGAAATGGCTGGTTGTTTTCCTGCTTATCCGTCTAGACAATACTTGTACTTGGAAGATGCTTTTCTGAAAGACCAGTTCTACTGAGCTCTGCTGCCTTGAGGGTTGCTGCCCATGGGGCTACCACTAAAAGTCCCCTGAAGAGGCAAAATCTCCTCCCACTATTTCATGGTCACTACAGCCAAGGCTGACACTGGTTTTCAGATCCCTGACCAGCACTCCTTCCTTTGCAAGGACCAGATTCAGGTGAGCATCGCCTTTGTTGGCCTAGCACCTGTGCAAAGAAGTTGTCCCAAGAGACCCCAGACACCTGCTGGGCAGCATGCATCCTGCTGTGCTTCCCTTCCAGTGAGTGTCAGGGTCCTTGAAGTCCCCAATAAGACCTGGGGTCACTGATCTGGTGATTTTCTTGGGTTGCTTAAATAAGCCTTTCTCCACTTCCATACCCCGATTCTGGGTTCTTTGTCTCCCACCAGGATGTCACGCTAACAGGCCTCTCCTCTGACCCTCACCTGCAAGGGCTCACCCAACCTGTTGCACAACCCATAGAGGAGCTCCATACATACGATAAGCTCCTGCAGACGGAGGGCATCTCTGTCCTCATCTTCCTGGCCCATCTCTCCTGAAAAGCCCCTATGCACCATTGCGGCACCACTAGCAGCGTGAGCTGTCCCACCACACCTCGTCACTTATTCCATCAATACCCAAAGTCTGCAGTGGCACATGGGACGCCAGCTCCTCCTGTCTGTGCCCCAGGCTGTGGGCATTGACGCACGTTTGGGCTGCAGCACCTCAGCTGTAGCACTGGGGCCAAGCTCAGACTTGTCACAGGCAAACCCAGTACCAAGTGCCCAAGACCCAATGTGTGCAAATGCTGTGCTTGAGACCGGAGGCGTGCTGGAGGGGATGGCAGATGGCAAGGTGAAGGCACAGAACAAGGAAACGCTTCTCTCCCAAAGGCCAGAGAAAAGTCGGGCTGGGCTCTGCTGTCCTGGCAGAAGAGGGCTTTTCTGTTTGTGGTGTCTTTGCAGCCCCTGGAGGGCCTGTGGTGGAGCTGAAGCCGATCTGAAGGAAGGACAGATGCTGCTGAAAATGTCTTTGGGTGTGGACATCCTGTGATCCAAGAACACTGTGAAGATCCTTAGACAGTTCCTTGGTTGTTTCATCAAGTGGGTGAATAAAAGATGGCTTTAAGGAGAAGCAGCAGAATTTGGGAGTAGGCAAATGCGTGGAGATCCCGGTGTGATGTGCTTCCTGTTCATGAACCGCCCTGCACTGACTGGCTGGAGGTGGGTCAGACCCTGCCTCATTGCAGTGGTGGGATTCAGTCTCTGGCCAACAGAAACTGATTCTGTCAGACATGCATCTGGAGTGTCTGCCTCGCACGCACTCTGAACGCGGGTGCCTTTCCCATAGGTCCTGTGCTGTCCCCGCCAGCCACATGCAGTTGTGCTGGAGAGCCCTGGAATCTCGCATAGCACTACAGGCCTGTGTTTGGCTGTTGAGTTGCTGCCCTGAATTAGGTTAGGCAATGTAGGGATGTCCATGAGACATCTGCCATTACAGTCAATGGCACTCTAGTGTACACAGCTGAGGCAGAAGATGACTGATGGCTATGGCAACAACTACATCTGGTCCCCTGACTACCTCAATAGGCTGCCTTGGACCTAAGGAGTAGGGAAAATGCAGTTGTCCTAAATGTGGGCATCTGCTGTTGGCCAAAGGAATTCCCCACTGAGGTCAAAGACGATGCTTCCAGGTACTGCCCTGTCTCTGTGAACTGCTCCATAAGAGCTTGCAGTTAACTGCACGTGTCTTGGACCACCTCTGACACCTCAGATGTCACCAGGTGTTTGAGTCTGAACAGCTCACTGCTGGCCTCCATCTCCAGTAACTACCATGGGAGCCGAGACAAGCAGCAGCCAGGCAGCAGGTGCCTGTTTTGTGCCCCCCTGCACTGAGACAAGAGGAATCCCACCTCCTGGGGGTTTGTGGCAGGCATGGGTGAGAGCTGAGTCCCCTTCCAGCCCCAGGACTACAGACCCAGGATGAGATGCCTCCATTGACTCACCTGACTCCCTTCCCTCAGCAGGGGTAAAGGAGCCCCCTCCCTGTCCCTGCCTGGATGTCCTGTCTAGTGCTGAGACAAGGAAAGTTGATTCTTATGCCCAACTCTTTCTTTATGAGGAGAAATGACTGCTGGAAAGAAGTGTTTCTCCCTAGCCGAGGGATGGAACACCAGTGATTGCTCCAGCCTGTTTCACAGCAGGTTCCCCTGGAGCCCCAGGGACACCTGGAGGGAGCCCAGAGGGGCAGAGAAAGTGCTGCCTTGGGCTGGGCCTCTGCTGCTGAGCTGGGCTGGGCTCCTGGGATGGAGGGAGCTCCTGGCAAGCGGGCAGCCCTGCAGAGAGACAGCTCTGCCCAGGAGCAGCTCCTCTGCAAAGCGCAGCAGGGCTGAGGGCACTGCCTGCAGGCACTGAGGACAGAGAAGAGGAGTGAGAGAGGTTAAAGGCAGTCTGGGGTGAGAGGGCAAGTGAGAGCTCACTAAGGGAGAAATCTTCACAGCCCTTGACATGGTAAGTCTTAGGCTGCAGGGCAATGCAGATGAGTTCCTGGAAGTGTCTCCTAGATCTGGCACATGCCACAGATGACAGGACCTGTTGGGGTGGCTCTCCTGGCTTTTCTGGTGTGGAGGAGGACGGGGTGCTCCAGAGCAGGGATTGCCTGCTGCACCATCAGAGGGACAGGGCATGATGGCTCCCTCCTCCCAGGGATGGCTGCAGGGGTGCCAAGCTGGGTGTGCACGCAGGGGTGTCCTGGGGTCCGAGCAGGGTCCCTGCACACCAGGGGGTTGTGTGCCATGACAAGGACTCTGCTGCCTGCCAGGGTCAGCACTCAGCCTGCCTGGGCATCTCCCCATGGTGCTGTGGGGAGAAGCTCTGGGTGGAAGGAGTGACCCCTGGCAGGGCAGAGCAGGGTCCTTCTGCTCTCAAGAGGGTGCTGCGTGGCTCAGCGGCTCCTCACAGCTCCAGATCACCCCCAGGGCATTTCCAAGGGGATGTTTCAAGAGAAAGGTGCAGGCAGGGGCTACCTGGAAAGGAAGGTGCTTCCCTTAGTCTTCAATTTCATGCTGTGGGGGTGTACAGGGAAAAGGAGCTGCCACTTTTGAGAAGCAGCTGGGATTCTTGACCCGTTACATGGCATGATCAGAAGGTCTGCTAGGAACCTCATAAACTGCCTTCACCTACCCCTCAGCCTACAGGCAGCACCACCATCACCTTTGCTGGCAACATCATGGTTTGTCTGACCTGCTCTTTATCACCTGCAAGCAGGGAGATGTGCCTAGACAGTGCCCTCCCACGAGGAGTTTTGTGTGGGGCAGAACTGAGCACACGAATGGTGGGATGGGGTCTCTCAGAATTTGCTGTGAGGAAAACAATGTGCGGCAGGGAAGCAGGTGGAAAAGGTCCGGGAAGCAGAGGGGTGGGCAGAGAAGAAGACCAAACTAAAAATGGCAATTTCAGGGGAAGGAGAATTGCGAAAAACTCCCTGTCACCCCTTCCAGCACAGACACCTTCCTCTGAGCAAGCCCCCTTGCGTCCTCTCTGACCCAGCAAAGTCTCTGCCCTTGTGGCTGTGGGGCACAAGGCATCGGCCACCCCCTCTGCAGCCAGACCTCCAGCAGAGGAGAGGTGCCTCTCTCCAGCCACGCACCCATTTCCCTCTGCAGAGCACAGGGGCTGAGTCTCGCTGCCTTGCACATTGCTGTCTGGGAGGCTGTGTGCATGGCTGGTTAAGGTGATGACTTTCTCAAGTGCCTTTGTCTCTCTTCTTGCCTCTCTTGGCAGAAGGATTGCAGAGCTGCTCCTTCATTTCCCACTTGCACCTGTGCTGCTCCTGCTCCCACTGTTGGGCTCTGTGGGGTTGGGGGAGTCTCCAACACGACCCTTCAAGCCTTGCTAGGCAGGGGTCTGCATGGGAGTGAGATACCCCAGCTCCCTTCTATCCTGTGGGGCTCCAGGAAAGGTGGGCTGTGGGCTTGGGAATCGAATGGCTCTCCCCAAAGGAGATCCTCTCTGTAGGACACTTGACCATTTGCCTGCAGTGTCCTGCCAGCTGTGAGCTTGCCACCAGACGCAGCTGTCTCAGCATCTTTGTGATATCTTTGTGTTACCCATAAAGAAGCCCCAGAGGTGCTAAGACTATGGAAACGGTGTTGAGCAGCTCTGTGTGGGCAGCTGAAAGATGCCCAGTGTGTCCTTGCCTAGAAGGGGAGTGTGGAGGCCACCCTCAGGAAAAGAGGGAGAAGTTTAGAGATCTGAGCTTTGAGTCTGGACTCCTCTACTCTCAGGAGGGTGCGGTTTCTTTTAAGGGGAACAGATGACTATGATCATCCTCCAACTCAAGCACATGCGAGCGCAGGGCAGCTGGGAACAAGACTGATAGACAGACCAGCTCCCCTCAGCCTGCACTAAGTGTCAGGGAATGCTTCTGCCATTCAGGTCTCACAATAAATATGCTGAGGATTTCTGCCTTTGAGGAAGACTCCCCAGGTAGGACAGGAGTATCTAAAAGAAAAGAAACAAAGTGAAAACCTTGTAAGCAGCTCCCATTCATCTGAATTGGGAGAGAAGATGGTGAAACACCCTTATGCATGAGAGTGGATTTCATCTGATGGAAACTGTGAATATTGGAGCTGGTCACCCCCATAGGCCCGTACCCACCACTGTAGAGCAGGACCAACTCTTTGGGAGCCCATGGGCGAGGCCTCTGCTCCTCATGGCCCACCTGGGGGTTTGTGAGAGAAATGAATATTTTAGTTTTCTTCCTTGAAAAGTCTCTCCTAAATTCTCACTGTCTTGTCCTTCTTCAACAGTCCCCCATGCCCAGAGGCAGCAGATGTCCAACAGCAGCTCCATGACTGAGTTCCTCCTCCTGGCATTCGCAGACACGCAGGAACTGCGGTTCTTGCACTTCTGGCTGTTCCTGGCCATCTACCTGGCTGCCCTCCTGGGCAATGGCCTCATCATCACCGCCATCGCCTGTGACCACTGCCTCCACACCCCCATGTACTTCTTCCTCCTCAACCTCTCCGTCCTCGACCTGGGCTTCATGTCTACTACCATCCCCAAATCCATGGCTAATTCCCTGTGGGACACCAGGGCCATCTCTTACGCAGGGTGCATTGCACAGGTCTTTCTGTTTGTTGCCTTCATCGTGGCAGAGTTTTCTCTTCTCACCATCATGGCCTATGACCGCTACATTGCCATGTGCAAACCCCTGCACTACGGGACCCTCCTGGGCAGCAGAGCTTGCGTCCACATGGCAGCAGCTGCCTGGGGCACTGGGTTTCTCACTGCACACTGCCAATATATTTTCACTATCCCTCTGCCAAGGCAATGTCCTGGAGCAGTTCTTCTGTGAAATCCCCCAGATCCTCAAGCTCTCCTGCTCAGATGCCTACCTCAGGGAAGTGGGGCTTCTTGTGTTTTGTGTCTGTTTCGCATTTGGGTGTTTTGTTTTCATTCTTTTCTCCTATGTGCAGATCTTCAGGGCTGTGCTAATGCTCCCCTCTGAGCAGGGACGGCACAAAGCCTTTTCCACGTGCCTCCCTCACTTGGCCGTGGTCTCCCTGTTTATCATCACCGCCGTGTTTGCCTACCTGAAGCCCCCCTCTGTCTCCTCCCCATCCCTGGATCTAGTGGTGGCAGTCCTGTACTCCATGGTGCCTCCAGCAGTGAACCCCCTCATCTACAGCCTGAGGAAGCAGGAGCTCAAGGAGTCCATCAGGAAAGTGATTTCATGGCTATTTCTCAATAGTGAGAAACTTCCCAACACTCCCCACACATGAATCCCAGGCTGTCTTGTTCTAGGCCTGTACTTTGTGGTGTTGGTTTTTTTTAATTATCATGGTCAAGATTAGCATAATCTTGTCAGAGCTGACTCTCTCATATGTAATAAAATTGTAATGAAATCTGTAATAAAATCGGATCTCCCTGGTCCACTGCCTGAAGGCTGGGCTCTTCTTCCAAAGCTGGCGAATGCTACCTGAGGTACATACTCAAGGCTGTCCCACACATGAACTGGTCGATGATGTCTGTAAAGAGGGGAGTCTGGACCTGAGTGCAGTAACAGTGACACTGGCTCAAGGTGCAGAGCCAGAAGTTCTTGCTGTCCTGGTGCTCCACCAGGCCTGGAAGATGGCTGAAGAAGGACTGGTGCCTCACACTCTCTTAGTGCTGTCGTCTCACCTGAAGAGTGGCATGGAGAGGGAGGCTGGGACCCTGTGTCAGGGCTTGCACTGAAGGAAACATGACCCAGAAGCCATGTTGAGTCACTGCAGTCCCTGTGCCCAGCACATGCCCATCAGACAGCCTCCCCTACCCTCTGCGTTGGCACACACCCCCAAAGCACCCCCAGTCCTGGACTTTTGTACCTCTCCTTTCCAGACCTGGCCATACACCGTGGTCCAGGTTTGGGCTCATATTTGAAATCCAAGTACCTGGGGGAACCACCAAGCCCTTCCCAGGCTCACACATGCCCAGAGCCTGGCAGACCCCAGAGCAGAGCTGTCTGTGAACCTCTGTGTGGGACACAGTCGAGTCTGGGTAGGGGCTGGGTGCTGGGGAGGGCTGCCAAAGCAGGAGGGGGGCAGGGAGATGGGGCACTGAGGTCTGTTGTGCAGACCACGCCAGGGAAATGCTTCCCCACCCTGAAGGCACCTTGCCCTGTGTGGTGCCTGCACAGTTGGGCTGTGCGGCTACACGTGGGGCAGTGGGGCTGGTGCAAGGATGGGAATGCGAACAGGAGACATGATGCTCCTTGAAGCTGCTGCACTGCTAGGACATAAAAATGACTGCCAACCCACAGCCAGGCAGGGCTGTTGCCTCGGTCACTGCGATGACTCTGGGAACCCAGGAGACAACAAGGGTGGGAGGTCTGGGGTGGACACTTCCAGCGCCAGCTCTGCCAGCAGCCCCTCTGAAGACAGAGCAGCTCCCCACAGCCGCAACAGGACTCGCTGCTGCTCACGGGCTCAGGGGTGTCTTGGAGGCTGCAGCCACTGGCACCACCTGTCAGGAGCCCCAAAGCACATGGATCCTTTCTCATAGAATCATAGAATCGTTAAGGTTGGAAAGGACCGCTGAGATCATTGAGTCCAACCTGTTAACCTAACTGCCTGGTCCACCTCTAAACCATGTCCCTAAGCATCACATGCACATGTTTTTTGAATACTTCCAGGGACTGTGATTGTACCACTTCCCTGGGCAGTCTGTTCCAATGCCTATCCACTCTCTCCGTGAAGACATTTTTCCTAATATCTAATCCAAAATGCTGTTATGGAGGCCAGCTCTGTCACAGAGGTGCCCATTGCCCGTCCCTGCCTGCGGTCCCAGGACTGCCGCACCACAGGACTGTGACCAAGCTGCCAGAGCACTCTGACCGTGCACCAAGACAAGGGCTGAGAAGGAGAGTGTGGAAGTGGAAAGAGAGCAGCTTGGGAAAGACCAAGAACTGATGCTCCCTGGCAGTGCTGCTGTGCCAGGGCTGTTTTACCTCTGCACCTCTGCACCAAGGTGCTTCACCTGCAGCTTTACAAAGGCCTGAGGGGAAAGATCTCAGACAAGTCACTGCAGGGTCCTTTATTTTGTTTAAACACACAGAGAGCATGGATCCTCATTTACACAGTCCGTGGGCCACAAAAAACAAGTGGATATTGAAACAGAAGTGTGATGAAGAAGGACACTTTTTTGTGGACAACATTATAACAACTAAGAAAAGCTAAAAACAAAGTACCAAAGACAGTCTCAGCCTATAATGAGTTACATTACAAGTGCAATGAGATTTGAGAAGAAGATGGGCAGTTCATTGCTGCTTAAAAGCATCCAGTCATAAGTTTCCTCAGGGAACCCTTGAGCTCCTGGTTCCTCAGGCTGCAGATGAAGGGGTTCACTGCTGGAGGCACCACCGAGTACAGAGATGATACCACCAGATTTAGAACTGGGGAGGAGATGGAGGGGGGCTTCAGATAGGCAAACATGGCAGTGCTGATGAACAGGGAGACCACAGCCAGGTGAGGGAGGCACGTGGAAAAGGATTTGTGCCGTCCCTGCTCAGAGGGGATCCTCAGCACGGCCCTGAAGATCTGCACATAGGACACCACAAGGAAAACAAAACACCCAAAGACTAAACAGGCACTACCCACAAGGACCCCAACCTCCCTGAGGTAGGCATGTGAGCAGGAGAGCTTGAGGATGTGGGGGATTTCACAGAAGAACTGGTCCAGGACATTGCCTTGGCAGAGGGGTAGTGAAAATATATTGGCAGTGTGCAGAAGAGCATAGAAGAAGCCACTGCCCCAGGCAGCTGCTGCCATGTGGACACAAGCTCTGCTGCCCAGGAGGGTCCCGTAGTGCAGGGGTTTGCAGATGGCAATGTAACGGTCATAGGCCATGACAGTGAGAACATACAATTCTGCTAGAATAAAAAAGGTTAACAGAAAGACCTGTGCAATGCACCCTGCGTAAGAGATGGCCCTGGCGTCCCACAGGGAATTGGCCATGGACTTGGGGAGAGTGGTGGAGATGGAGCCCAAGTCAATGAGGGAGAGGTTGAGGAGGAAGAAGTACATGGGGGTGTGGAGGTGGTGGTCACAGGCTATGGCGGTGATGATGAGGCCGTTGCCCAGGAGGGCAGCCAGGTAGATGGCCAGGAACAGCCAGAAGGTCAGGAGCTGCAGGTCCCGTGTGTCTGTGAATGCCAGGAGGAGGAACTGGGTGATGGAGCTGCCGTTGTACATCTCATTCTGCTGGGCATCAGCACTGTCCATGAAGGAAAAGACAGCCAAATGTGTAGGTTAGGCTACTCTGAACAAAATCTATGCCATTTTTCCTAATGCTCTGCTGTGTGAGTGAGGAGACCAGGGGCTTGCTCTAGAGAACGTCTGGCATGGCACGGGATGGCAGGGAGGTGCCTGAATCCTCCTTCCCCCAGCATTTCTGGGAGCAGCTCCCCTCTCCCTCCCTGCCCATATCTGCTGCCTGGAGTTGTCAGTGCTAGGAGCTGTTTCTCTGTGCCCACATCTCCTCCCTGTCAGTGCTCACAGACTCCATCCAACCCACTGTGTGCTCAGCTCTGCCCTGCAGACCCCTCCCGGCAGCAAGGCACTGCCCAGGGGCATCTCTGTGTGTGCAGGGGCTCAGAAGCAGCTCAGAAAAGTCCTAACCAGAACCAGGGTCTCAGTGCCTTCTCCAGAGTGGGGAAATAAATTCCCATCTCCCACTGCCCACCCAGACCACTAAGAGTGGAAAACTGAAAGCACAGATTCCTTCCCCTTCAGGGAAATGTGGCTTTGATGTCACCCTTGAAAGTCTCCTCAGAAATGCCTTAGAAATGATCTGGAGCTGTGAGCAGCCCTGAGCCACGCAGCACCCTCTCCACTGCAGAAGGACCCTGCCCTGCCAGGGGTCACTCCTTCCACCCACAGCTTCTCCCCACAGCGCCATGGGCAGCTCCCTGGGCCGGCTGAGTGCTGACCCTGGCAGGCAGAACAGTCCCTGCCCCAGCACACAGCCCCTGGGGTGTGGGGACCCTGCTCTGAAGGACGGCCCTGGGCACCCCTGGCTGCACACCCACCTTCACACTTATGAAGCCATCGCCAGGAGAAGGGAAACGCCATGCCCTGTGCCTCTGATGGTGCAGCAGGGAAGCCCCGCTCTGGAACACATCCTCCTCCTCTATGCTAGAGAACCACTGAGAGCCCTCTTGACAGATTGCATAAGCTGGGGTTATGTGCCAGCTTTAGGAGATCTTTCCAGGAACCACAGCTGTGTTGCCCTGCAGCCAGAGACTTACTGTGTCAAGGGCTGTGAACATTTCTCCCACAGTGAACACTCAGCTCTCCTCCCACTCCAGATTGCCTTCTCTCTCTGCCTCGCTCCTGTCCCCATCGGTGCCTGCAGGCAGTGCCCTCAGCCCTGCTGCGCTTTGCAGAGGAGCTGCTCCTGGGCAGAGCTGTCTCTCTGCAGGGCTGCCCACTTGCCAGCAGCTCCCTCCCTCCCAGGAGCCCAGCCCAGCTCAGCAGCAGAGGCCCAGCCCAAGGCAGCACTTTCTCTGCCCCTCTGGGCTCCCTCCAGGTGTCCCTGGGGCTCCAGGGGAACCTGCTGTGAAACAGGCTGAAGCAACCACTGATGTTCCCTCCCTCAGCTGGGGAGAGAGACTTACTCCCAGCAGTGTAATTTCTCTTACCAGAGACAGAGCTAGGTCCTATAATCATGTTTTGGTGTCCCATCATTAGGCAGGACACCCAGACAGCGACAGGGACGGATCTGTTTTACCCCTGCTGAGGGAAGGGTTTCAGCAGAGTCAACTGAGGCGTCTCATCCTGGGTCTGTGGTCCTGGGGCTAGAAGGGGTCTCAGCTCCCTCCCATGCAGACCACAACCCCCAGGAGCTGGGATTCCTCTTGCATAGTTCAGGTGTGCGCAAAACAGGCACCTGCATGTGAGCTTCTTTTCTCAGCTCCCATGCTAATTACTGGAGATGGAGACCAGGAGTGAGCTGTTCAGACACAAACACCTGGTGACATTTGAGGTGCCAGAGGTGACCAAGATGCATGCTGGTCACTGTGAGCTGTAATGGAGCAGAACATAGAGACTCTGCTGGTTCTTCTCTCCATCATCACAGGATGTCCACACCCAAGGGCACTCTCAACATCATCTCTTCCTTCCTGTGATTCACCTCTACCACAAGCCCTCAGAGGCTGCAGAGACACCACAGACAGCAAACCCCTCTCCTGCTCAGACTGAACAGCTCTGTTTCTCTTTGGCCTTGGAGAGAGCAGGGTTTGCCGCCTTTGTGGGCCCCTCATTTCTTCTTCACACTGCCATCTGCTCTCCACTCCAGCATGTCTCTGCTCTGAAGCAAAGCCTTTGCACACTTGAGGTCTTGGGCACTTGGTAGCAGGTTTCCCTGCTGCAAGTCTGCTCTCAGCCCAAAGGTGCCACAGCTGAGGTGCTGCAGCCCAGCCATGCACCCATGCCCTCAGCTTGGGGCACAGGCAGGAGGAGCTGGAGCTCTGCATGCAATCCCTTCATCCCACTTGGAGGGAATAACAGCTGAGGTGTGTTGGGACAGCTGACATGATTGGGGTGCTGTGATGGGTGGGTACAGGATCATCAGGAGAGACAGGCCAGAAGGATGAGGAGGGAGGTGTCCCCAGTGTGAAGGAGCTGCTTAGATGTGTGAAGTTCCTCTATGGGATGAACAAACTGGGTGAGCCCTTGTGGGTGAGGGTCAGAGGAGACTGGTAAGGGTGACATTGTGGTGGGAGACAAAGAAGTCATGGAAGTCCCCCTGTGGACTTTCATTACCCTGGCATTCACTGGAAGGAGACCACAACAGCATGCAAACAGTCCTGGAGGTTTTTGGAGGGGTTTGGGACACAGCTTGGGACACAGGTCTTCATAGCGCAACTGCCAGATTGGCCAAAAATGTTGATACTCATCTGCATCTGTTACTCTCAAAGAAGGTAGAGCTGGTGATGGATGTGAAAACCAGTGTCAGCCTTGGCTGTCGTGACCATGCAAAAGTGGGGTGTCACCTCCCAGGGGGAAGGAGAACAGAAGAGTGCAGATGCTAGCCCTCAGAGCAGCAGACTTTGGCCTGGTCTTGTGACTTTAAGTGGGGGATCCCCTATGAGCAGCACAGAAGAGCAGCAGAGCTCAGTACAGCTGGTCTGCAAGGACAGTGTCTTTCAAGTCTGAGAGTGTGCAGACCAAGAGTCAGGAAAACAAGCAGAGATCTCAAGACAGAAGCGTGGGGAACCAGGAAAGTCATGGGGGAAGCTCCATCGGAAAAAGGCAGCATACAAGAGGTGGATGCAAGGATTGAAACAAAGGAGGAATTCAGAAATACGGTTGGTTTTAGGAAAGCCAGAGCTCCCTTAGAGTTGACACTTGCAAGGGAGTTCAAGGGCACAATGTTACCACTTCAGGAACAGTTAAAGAAGAAATGAAGTCAACACGTGGCCACTGCTGAATTGAGTTAGGTAGGCGTAGATAGGCGTGAGGCACTCTTGGCCTTTGTCTTCACCAGCAAGGTCTCCCAGTTCCGTGTGCCTAAGAGGCAGAACCCCAGGTGAAATGCAGCAGTGGATGGAGATCAAGTCAGGGGTTACTTAGGGAAGGTCAGCCCTTAGTAGTCCCTTGGACCAGATGGGATGAATCCAAGGCTGTGGCTGTTGAGAGACCAGGCCGATGTCACAGCAGGGCTGCTCTGCTACTTTTTGGAAGGCCATCACGACTGGAGAAAGCCAAAGGCAAATCTTGCATACATCTTCTAAAAAGACCCAAGGACTGAGCAGGGGAGTTACAGGCTGCAGCGACAGAGGCCAGGGGCTTCGTGGCTGGGCAGCAGCTCTGTGGAGAAGGCTCTGGTGGTCCTTGAGTTTCCTTAGGCAAAACATGAGCCAGCAGAGGATCCTGGGCTGTATGAGCAGGGCTACAGCCAGAAGAAGTGATTCTCCCCCTCTGCTCTGCACTTTTTACACCGCATCCAGAATCCTTGCCCAGGTTTAGAGCCTGTGCAATGACAGTGAGACATGGGCAAAGAGGAGCCACTTCACTGGAGGGCCACTAAGATGGCAATCCTTCCATTACCCTTCAAGTGTTTGTGTGATTTCCCCAACAATACCAGTATCTGCAACAACAATAACAGTAACAACAACAAAAGCACTCATCTGCCTGAATATAAATACCTGCAGTGGAGCAGTCTGCATCCATGGTAGCCACTTTGGGCAATGCCAATTGAATCAGTATTTGCAATATAGGGCATGATACCCCATCCAAAAGTATATATCTAAAGCGGTTGAGAAGAAGGGCTGTTGTGGTTTAACTGGGCAGGCAGCTAACACCACACAGCCGTTTGCTCACTCCCCTCCCCGCAGTGGGATAGGGGAGAGAATTGGGTAAAAACATAAAAACCGTGGTTTGAGACAAAGACAGTTTAATAGGACAGCAGAGGAAGATAAGATAATAATAATAATAGTAGTAGTAGTAGTAGTAGTAGAATACTATATAAAACAAATGATGCACAATGCAATTGCTCACCACCCACTGACTGATGCCCACCCCGTCCCTCAGCAACGATCGCTGCCCCCCAGCAGACTCCCTCCAGTTTATATACTGAGCATGACGTCATATGGTATGGAACAGGCTTTTGGCCAGGTTGGCTCAGCTGTCCTGGCTGTGCCCCCTGCCAGCTTCTTGTGCACCTGGCAGAGCATGGGAAGCTGAAAACTCCTTGACTAATAGAAATACTACTTAAGTAAACCCTCAGTGTGTTCTCAGCATTATTCTCATTCTAAATCCAAAACACAGCACTCTGCCAGCTACTAGGAAGAAAATTAACTCTAATCCAGCTGAAACCAGGAGACTTGGGTACTGTTTACTTAATTGCTAAAAGAGAGGGAGATGGAGGGATCTCAGAGCTTCCAGGTTCCTGTAGAAGATTTCAGGCCTCCAAGAAAGGAGCTGAAGATAACAGTTTTCAACTAGCATAGCCTTTAGATCATTTCACGTGTGAGGGATCTGCTCCCCCATTTCAATCATTGGCACCCAGAAACCTCACCTGCTTTGCCTTCCTCTCCTCCCAAAGCCTGACCAAGGGATGGGAGGAAAGGCAGCAGAAAGGGTGTAGGCCTCTGTGAATCAGCTGGGGTCTGGCACTTGGAGGGCCATGGTGTCATTCCCTTGTACGCCCCATAAAGAATCAAGCTGGGAAGTGAGTCTGCAAGTCTGACTCAACAAGGTCCATGGACAGGCAAGGCTGTGTCTATGGCTGTGTCTGGAGAGCCGTACACATACAGTATAGATCCAGCTGGGCATAAATGTTCTCCAGGGCCCATGAGCAAAGGTGGGGGTGGAAGCCGCAGGTAATGCTGGTCAGGGCTGTGAAGGTCTATGGGTGCTCTCAGGGCCCTGACAATGCCCCCATGGGATCCCACCTGCCAGTGCCCACAGGAGGCTAAATTCTCATTCCGTGATTCACAGGGTCTGCTCTCTGCTCCTCTCCTTCCCCATGTCCCTGGGGATCTGGAGACCACAGTCTCATGGCCGCTGCAGCCTTCAGGTCTTCACATGCCTGACCAGCTCTTCCTCTTTTGGGAGTACCAGACCCAGGAGAGCAGAAGAGTGGGTGGCCCATTCAGAAGCTGACCAACACACAAGGCACCATCTAACCTGTAACATGTCCCATAGAGACCCTCCATATATCTGAGCTGCCCTCACATCACACAAGGCATCCCCCACTTCTCATCTCCCCTCTCAGTCTCTCCTCAAGATGCTGTATCTCCAGCAACCACAAAAGCCATGGGAGCTGTCCTTCCCCACCTCAGCTCTTATTCCACTGATGTCACAGCTCTGTGATGGCACACGGGGCTCCTGCTCTCTGTGCCCCAGGCTGTGGGCTTTGGTGCTTGTTTGGGCTGCAGCACCTCAGATGTGGCACCAGGGCCAAGGGCAGACTTGTCACATGGAAACCTGGTCCCCAGAGATGGGAGCCCGTGTGTGGCAAGGCTTGGCTTCCCAGCAGAGGCATGCTGGAGTGGGTGGCAGGTGGTGCCATAATGATGGATGAGGTTCCCCCACGGAGAGCAAAAGCTGCAGTCCCCAAGGGCAGAGAGCAAGAGGCCTGGGCTGTGCAGCCCTGGCAGGAGAGGGCTTTGCTGTGCCAGGTGACTCTGCAGCACCGTGGGGCCTGTGCCAGAGGTGGAGCTGATCTGCAGGAAGGACAAGGTGCTGCTGAGAAAGTCCCTGGGGGAGGGCAGCCTGTGACCCAGCCACACTGTGGACATCATGTTGGGGGACAACTGGCCAGATGATAGCAGCTCTGCAGAGAAGGATCTTGGCATCCCAAGGGAGAAGCAGCTGAGCATGAGCCATCAATGCACCCCCATGGCAAAGGCCAACAGCCTCCTGGGCTGCATTAGGAAAAGCCTTGCTGGCAGATGGAGGGAGGTGACCCTTCACTTCTTCTCAGTAATTGGTGAGGCCCCATCTGGAGTGCTGCGTCCAGTGCTGGGCTTCCAGTAAAAAAAACTTGTTGACTTACTGCAGGAAGTCCGACAAAGGGCCACAAAGGTTGTTTAAAGGACTGCAGCATCTTTCATAGGGGGAAAGGCTGAGAGATGTGGGACTGTTCAGTCTGGAGAAAAAAGCATGGAGGGATCTTATTAATGTATAGAAAATTCCATCTGAAGCCAAGAAAGCACTTTTTGACAGTGAGGGTGATCAAACACTGGAACAGGTTGCCCAGAGAGGCTGTAGATTCTCCATCCACTGAGGTATTCCCAACCCAGCTAGACAAGGTCCTGAGCAACCTGCTCTAGCTGACCCTTTCTCAGCTTGGGTGTTGAACTACATGATTTCCAGACGTCCCTTCCAAGCTCAGCATTTTTCATGATTCTGTCAGTATAAAGGAGAAAAGTGAGACAGAAAGAAAGGAACAACACCTAGCCTTGACTGCAAATACAGTGGGATCCCATGGAGAGGACCGACACTGGAGCAGGGGAGACGTGTGAGGAGGAAGGAGCAGCAGAGATGTTCTTTACTGACTTTTAACCCCCTCTTCACCATCCCCTCTGTTCTTCTTGGGGCTGGGGTGGGTAGAAGAATTGGGAACAATGGAGTAATTTGAGCCTGGGAGAAAGTGTGAGGGGAATGGTCTTTAATATTTTTGTCATTGTTTCTCACAATCCAAATCTTTTTTAATTGGCAATAAATCAAATTGATCCTTGGGAAGTGAACGGGTCTTTGCCTGGGACAGAAATTGGAAATTGGAAAAGACCCTTAAGATCATCAAGTCCAACCGTTAACCTAACACTGCCAAGTCCACCACTAAACCATGTCCCTAAGCACCACGTCTACCTCCAGGGATGGGGACTCAACCACTTCCCTGGGCAGCCTGTTCCAGTGCCTGACTACTCTTTCAGTGAAGAAGTTTTTCCTAATATATCCAACCTAAACCTCCCCTGGCACAACTTGAGGCCGTTTCCTCTTGTCCTATCACTTGTTACTTGGGAGAAGAGACCAACCCCCACCTCACTATAACCATGCAGCAAAAGTCCCTGCTCAGGGCTGGGGTGTATGGCCAGAGACGGAAATGGCCGGTGTGCAGCACTGATCTGGGACAGTTCTCCCAGGGAAGCTTTCCCAGCATCTCCAGGGAACATGGCACAGACCTGGCCCCTCTCTTCTGCACCTTCGGTGCCTTGCCTCCTTCACCACGATGCCCGACTCTGCACTGTCAGCACCCTGCTGGGGGCCCCCACTCTGCACACTCACACAGCTTAGCTCTACACTGGGGCTTTCCTCTCCCGGGCACTTCCCAGCCCAGCCCAGCCCCTTCCCACCTCTCCCCACCTCCCCTGCCCCCTCCCCAGCCCAGCCCAGCAGAGCAGCCCAGTTTGGGCTGGCCCCACGGCAGCGCCCACCGCAGGGTGCCGCAGAGCTCTGGGCACTCACCCCACAGCCCCAGCCCCTCTGAAGGGCACAGCAGCTCCTGGGGGCAGAGTGGAGGGGGTTCAGGCTCCGCATCAGCCCCAGGACTGGTGCTGGCCCCAAGGGCATGAGGAAACAGAGGCCAGGCACTCTCTGGCTCTCCTGAATTCATATTGTAGGTGATGCCCAATCCTGACTGCATTTATCCCCTCCTCTGCCTCCACCAGCCGCACTCCTTAGAACAGCACAGCAGTCCTAACCCTGGGCCTCCTCAGGCAGCTCCCGAATCTCTCCAGTCTCCCCTCCCTCTGGATTCTGAGTCCCCACTGACTCCCATGGCACTGCAGAGTCCTTGTTCGTGGATATATCGATTTAGTGCTTTAATTTTGGAGGACTTCACCATTGAGGGTGTTTCACCTTCTGAGCCTCCATTCATTTCAACCCCGGGGAAAGTGGTGAGTCCCCATCCTCTCCTCTCCTCTCCTCTCCTCTCCTCTCCTCTCCTCTCCTCTCCTCTCCTCTCCTCTCCTCTCTAAATTCATTTCCAGGGAGTCTGGTATATGCCATCAGTCCTGTCATACATGAAGAAACCTGAGGAGAGAGTGGGAAGCTCATGGACCATCACCCCCACTATTGGAAACCGAGACGAGAACTTTTAGATTCAGAACATTTGGTCCCATGGAATTCAATAGTACCATGAGCTTAACCCCAAAAACATTGAGAACAGAAGGAGAACAGACTCTTTAATACACCAATTCCTCAGACAAATTTTTGGAAGCAACTTTGGAGGAAGAGCCCAGCCTTCAGTCTCTGGACCAGGGAGATTCCATTTTATTGAAGAGCTGCTATTGGGCATGCCACATCTGGCACAGTGTTGTGCAAGATTCACCACCAATAAGATCAAGCCTCAAGACAAGTAGTATGAACCCAGCAAATTCTCTATAATCAGGATTATCACGAGAGTAAAAAGCACACTCGTGGCCTAAGATAAACTCTGGGAAATATGCAGAGAAAGGGAGGCAGGTTATTGTTGGTGAAACAGCGTCCATTGGACCAGTTTCCATAGGGCATCCTTGAGCTCCTGGTTCCTCAGGCTGTAGATGAGGGGGTTCACGGCTGGAGGCACCACTGAGTACAGCACTGCCACCACTAAGTCAAGAATTGGGGAGGAAATGGAGGGGGGCTTCAGGTAAGCAAACACTGCCATGCTGAGAAACAGGGAGACCACGGCCAGGTGAGGGAGGCACGTGGAAAAGGCTTTGTGCCGTCCCTGCTCAGAGGGGATCCTCAGCACGGCCCTAAAGATCTGCATATAGGACACCACAAGGAAAACAAAACACCCAAAGACTAAACAGGCACTAACCACAAGAAGCCCCACTTCCCTGAGGTAGGCATGTGAGCAGGAGAGCTTGAGGATCTGGGGGATTTCACAGAAGAACTGCTCCAGGACATTGCCTTGGCAGAGGGGGAGGGAAAATGTATTGGCAGTGTGCAGGACAGAGTTGAGAAACCCAGTGCCCCAGGCAGCTGCTGCCATGTGGACACAAGCTCTGCTGCCCAGGAGGGTCCCGTAGTGCAGGGGTTTGCAGATGGCCACGTAGCGGTCATAGGCCATGATAGTAAGCAGAGAATACTCTGATGTGGTAAAGAGGAGAAAGAAAAAGAGCTGTGCAGCACATCCCAAGTAGGAGATGGCCCTGGTGTCCCACAGGGAATTGGCCATGGAGTTTGGGAGAGTGGTGGAGATGGAGCCCAAGTCAATGAGGGAGAGGTTGAGGAGGAAGAAGTACATGGGGGTGTGGAGGCGGTGGTCGCAGGCGATGGCGGTGATGATGAGGCCGTTGGCCAGGAGGGCAGCCAGGCAGATGGCCAGGAAGAGCCAGAAGTGCAAGAGCTGCAGGTCCCGCGTGTCTGTGAATGCCAGGAGGAGGAACTGGGTGATGGAGCTGCTGTTGGACATTTTCCCTTTCTAGGCATGTGGACCTGTTCAAGGAGGAAAGTAAGTTAGCAGAGACTTCTCTGAGAAAATCAAAGCCATTTTCCATAGACTCTGCTCCTGCTGCACACACCCCCTTTTCATTTTCCAGGAGACCTTCCTCAGCTCCGTGGCTGGAGCTCTGGTTGGTGCTGGCAGAATGTGCCATGAGGGGCAGGGGCTCTGCCTGCTGCCTGCCGAGGAGTCAGCCCTGCTCTGCAGCAGTGGGGTCATGGGAACGGTGGGGGCAGGGGCAAGTGCAGGTGTCCAACTTTGTCAGATGAAACCACACCTAACACAGAAGGGCCTGTCAGCATCTGTACTGCCAGTGCCAAGGAACTGGCATAGCAGAAGGCAGTTTGAGAGGCTTGGGGTTTTTTACAGCTCCCACCATCTCCACAGGGATTGTCCTTGGATGTCAAAAACCCTCCACATTTCTGCTGCTCTCACGGAGAACAGAGTGAGCCCTGCGAGGCAAGACGATTGCCTGTGGCTCAGTGCAGTGAGGGGATCTGGTCTCTCCCTCCGTCTCATCCCCAGCTGCCTTGGGCTTGCACCTTCATGAGATGGAGGGCAAGCACACTCTTATGTTACGCAGCCAGACACTGCTGAGAGCAGAGGGATCCAGTGCAGACTACTAAATATGTCAGCCTTGCCCAAGGTCTCA
This sequence comes from Platalea minor, assembly GCA_037975005.1. Taxonomy (NCBI): domain Eukaryota; kingdom Metazoa; phylum Chordata; class Aves; order Pelecaniformes; family Threskiornithidae; genus Platalea; species Platalea minor. The sequence goes on from JBBPFK010000219.1 coordinate 67,807, forward strand.
GCACCCCACTTCTAGCCTAGGACACTCATGGCTCCTTTCACCAACCCAACAGCATTTCCTCAGCCACAGAGTCTCTGCATTTCTCTGTGGGGCTTCCAGAGAACACAAAGGTGCTATGGGACAGGTTTGCATGCTGGAAGGCAGCTCACAGCTTGGAAGGACACCCTAAGGAGATGATAGCCAATTGTCTTAAT
>JBBPFK010000220.1:0-68000 GCA_037975005.1 Platalea minor
CTGTCTCTTTCTAGAGCCTCCCAAAATTGAACACTATTGGGTGGGCTGCTGAGGACACCCGGAGGCAGGCTCAGCAATTGTGAACGTCCAGCGGTTCCTCCCACCGCAAAGGGGCCAGGATCAAAAGCTCTTGCTGCTCTTCAAGTAGTCAGGACACCCCATTGACAGACCCACCAACACTGGTGCTGTCTCTTTCTAGAGCCTCCCAAAAGAGAAAACTGCTTGCGTGGGCTGCTGAGGACACCCGGAGGCAGGCTCAGCAATTGCGAACGTCCAGGGATTACTGCCACCCCAAAGGACCAGGATCAAAAGCTCTTGCTGCTCTTCAAGTAGCCACGTAACCCCATTCATAGGCCCACCAACGATGTCACTGTCTCTTTCTAGAGCCTCCCAAACTCCAATATTATCTGCCTGCGGAGCTGAGTATACCCGGAGCCCAGCTCAGCAACTGCGAACGTCCAGGGATTCCTCCCACCCCAAAGGGGCCACGACCAAAAGCTCTTGCTGCTCTTCAAGTAGCGAGGCAAAACCCATTGACAGACCCACCAACGCTGGCGCTGTCTCTTTCTAGAGACTCCCAAAATTGAACACTCTTTGCGTGGGATGGTAAGGACACCCGGAGGCAGGCTCAGCAATTGCGAACGTCCAGGGATTCCTCCCACCGCAAAGGGGCCAGGACCAAAAGCTCTTGCTGCTCTTCAAGTAGCGAGGCAAACCCCATTCACAGCCCCACCAACGCTGGTGCTGTCTCTTCCTAGATCCTCCCAAACTCCTATATTATATGCCTGCGGAGATGAGTGTACCCGGAGCCCAGCTCAGCAATTGCGAATGTCCAGGGATTCCTCCCACCCCAAAGGAGCCACGACCAAAAGCTCTTGCTGCTCTTCAAGTAGCCGGGACACCCCATTCACAGACCCACCAACTCTGGCGCTGTCTCTTTCTAGAGCCTCGCAAAGAGAACAATGTTTCCATGGGCCACTGAGGACACCTGGAGGCAGGCTCAGCAACTGCGAACGTCCAGGGATTCCTCCCACCGCAAAGGGGCCAGGACCAAAAGCTCTTGCTGCTCTTCAAGTAGCGAGGCAAAACCCATTGACAGACCCACCAACGCTGGCGCTGTCTCTTTCTAGAGACTCCCAAAATTGAACACTCTTTGCGTGGGATGGTAAGGACACCCGGAGGCAGGCTCAGCAATTGCGAACGTCCAGGGATTCCTCCCACCGCAAAGGGGCCAGGACCAAAAGCTCTTGCTGCTCTTCAAGTAGCCAGGACACTCCATTCACAGCCCCAAAAACACTGGCACTGTCTCGTTCCAGAGCCTCCCAAAAGAGAACACTGTTTGCGTGGGCCGCTGAGGATACCCGGAGGCAGGCTCAGCAATTGCGAACGTCCAGGGATTCCTGCCACCCCAAAGGCGCCAGGACCAAAAGTTCTTGCTGCTCTTCAAGTAGCCAGGCAACCACATTCACAGCCCCACCAACGCTGGCGCTGTCTCTTTCTAGTGCCTCCCAAAGCCCGGTACTATCTGCGTGGGCCGCCGAGTACACCCGGAGGCAGGCTCAGCAATTGTGAACGTCCAGGGATTCCTCCCACCGCAAAGGGGCCAGGACCAAAAGCTCTTGCTGCTCTTCAAGTAGCGAGGCAAACCCCATTGACAGACCCACCAACGCTGTGCTGTCTCTTTCTAGAGCCTCCCAAAAGAGAACACTGCTTGCGTGGGCCGCTGAGGACAACCAGAGCCAAGCTCAGCAATTGCGAACGTCCAGGGATTCCTGCCACCGCAAAGGGGCCAGGAACAAAAGCTCTTCCTGCTCTTCAAGTAGCCACGTAACCCCATTCAAAGGCACACCAAAGATGTCACTGTCTCTTTCTAGAGCCTCCCAAACTCCAATGCTATCTGCCTGGGCCTCCGAGTATACCCAGAGGCAGCCTCCGCAATTGCGAAAGCCCAGGGATTCCTCCCACCGCAAAAGAGCCAGGACCAAAAGCTCTTGCTGCTCTTCAAGTAGTCAGGACACCCCATTCACAGACCCACCAACGCTGGTGCTGGTTCTTTCTACAGCCTCCCAAATTCCAATATTATCTGCCTGCGGAGCTGAGTATACCCGGAGCCCAGCTCAGCAATTGCGAATGTCCAGGGATTCCTCCCACCCCAAAGGAGCCACGACCAAAAGCTCTTGCTGCTCTTCAAGTAGCCGGGACACCCCATTCACAGACCCACCAACTCTGGCGCTGTCTCTTTCTAGAGACTCCCAAAATTGAACACTCTTTGCGTGGGATGGTAAGGACACCCGGAGGCAGGCTCAGCAATTGCGAACGTCCAGGGATTCCTCCCACCGCAAATGGGCCAGGACCAAAAGCTCTTGCTGCTCTTCAAGTAGCCAGGACACCCCATGCACAGCCCCAAAAACACGGGCACTGTCTCTTTCCAGAGCCTCCCAAAAGAGAACACTGTTTGCGTGGGCCGCTGAGGACACCCTGAGGCAGGCTCAGCAATTGCGAACGTCCAGGGATTCCTGCCACCGTAAAGGGGCCAGGACCAAAAGCTCTTGCTGCTCTTCAAGTAGCCAGGACACCCCATTCACAGACCCACCAACGCTGGCGCTGTCTCTTTCTAGTGCCTCCCAAAGCCCAGTACTATCTGCGTGGGCCGCCGAGTACACCCGGAGGCAGGATCAGCAACTGCGAACGTCCAGGGATTCCTCCCACCGCAAAGGGGCCAGGACCAAAAGCTCTTGCTGCTCTTCAAGTAGCCAGGACACCCCATTCACAGCCCCACCAACGCTGGTGCTGTCTCTTCCTAGAGCCTCCCAAACTCCTATATTATATGCCTGCGGAGATGAGTGTACCCGGGGCCCAGCTCAGCAATTGCGAATGTCCAGGGATTCCTCCCACCCCAAAGGAGCCACGACCAAAAGCTCTTGCTGCTCTTCAAGTAGCCGGGACACCCCATTCACAGACCCACCAACTCTGGCGCTGTCTCTTTCTAGAGCCTCGCAAAGAGAACAATGTTTCCATGGGCCACTGAGGACACCTGGAGGCAGGCTCAGCAATTGCGAACGTCCAGGGATTCCTCCCACCGCAAAGGGGCCAGGACCAAAAGCTCTTGCTGCTCTTCAAGTAGCCAGGACACTCCATTCACAGCCCCAAAAACACTGGCACTGTCTCTTTCCAGAGCCTCCCAAAAGAGAACACTGTTTGCGTGGGCCGCTGAGGATACCCGGAGGCAGGCTCAGCAATTGCGAACGTCCAGGGATTCCTGCCACCCCAAAGGCGCCAGGACCAAAAGTTCTTGCTGCTCTTCAAGTAGCCAGGCAACCACATTCACAGCCCCACCAACGCTGGCGCTGTCTCTTTCTAGTGCCTCCCAAAGCCCGGTACTATCTGCGTGGGCCGCCGAGTACACCCGGAGGCAGGCTCAGCAATTGTGAACGTCCAGGGATTCCTCCCACCGCAAAGGGGCCAGGACCAAAAGCTCTTGCTGCTCTTCAAGTAGCGAGGCAAACCCCATTGACAGACCCACCAACGCTGTGCTGTCTCTTTCTAGAGCCTCCCAAAAGAGAACACTGCTTGCGTGGGCCGCTGAGGACAACCAGAGCCAAGCTCAGCAATTGCGAACGTCCAGGGATTCCTGCCACCGCAAAGGGGCCAGGAACAAAAGCTCTTCCTGCTCTTCAAGTAGCCACGTAACCCCATTCAAAGGCACACCAAAGATGTCACTGTCTCTTTCTAGAGCCTCCCAAACTCCAATGCTATCTGCCTGGGCCTCCGAGTATACCCAGAGGCAGCCTCCGCAATTGCGAAAGCCCAGGGATTCCTCCCACCGCAAAAGAGCCAGGACCAAAAGCTCTTGCTGCTCTTCAAGTAGTCAGGACACCCCATTCACAGACCCACCAACGCTGGTGCTGGTTCTTTCTACAGCCTCCCAAATTCCAATATTATCTGCCTGCGGAGCTGAGTATACCCGGAGCCCAGCTCAGCAATTGCGAATGTCCAGGGATTCCTCCCACCCCAAAGGAGCCACGACCAAAAGCTCTTGCTGCTCTTCAAGTAGCCGGGACACCCCATTCACAGACCCACCAACTCTGGCGCTGTCTCTTTCTAGAGACTCCCAAAATTGAACAATCTTTGCGTGGGATGGTAAGGACACCCGGAGGCAGGCTCAGCAATTGCGAACGTCCAGGGATTCCTCCCACCGCAAATGGGCCAGGACCAAAAGCTCTTGCTGCTCTTCAAGTAGCCAGGACACCCCATGCACAGCCCCAAAAACACTGGCACTGTCTCTTTCCAGAGCCTCCCAAAAGAGAACACTGTTTGCGTGGGCCGCTGAGGACACCCTGAGGCAGGCTCAGCAATTGCGAACGTCCAGGGATTCCTGCCACCGCAAAGGGGCCAGGACCAAAAGCTCTTGCTGCTCTTCAAGTAGCCAGGCAACCCCATTCACAGACCCACCAACGCTGGCGCTGTCTCTTTCTAGTGCCTCCCAAAGCCCAGTACTATCTGCGTGGGCCGCCGAGTACACCCGGAGGCAGGATCAGCAACTGCGAACGTCCAGGGATTCCTCCCACCGCAAAGGGGCCAGGACCAAAAGCTCTTGCTGCTCTTCAAGTAGCCAGGACACCCCATTCACAGCCCCACCAACGCTGGTGCTGTCTCTTCCTAGAGCCTCCCAAACTCCTATATTATATGCCTGCGGAGATGAGTGTACCCGGGGCCCAGCTCAGCAATTGCGAATGTCCAGGGATTCCTCCCACCCCAAAGGAGCCACGACCAAAAGCTCTTGCTGCTCTTCAAGTAGCCGGGACACCCCATTCACAGACCCACCAACTCTGGCGCTGTCTCTTTCTAGAGCCTCGCAAAGAGAACACTGTTTCCCTGGGCCGCTGAGGATACCTGGAGGCAGGCTCAGCAACTGCGAACGTCCAGGGATTCCTCCCACCGCAAAGGGGCCAGGACCAAAAGCTCTTGCTGCTCTTCAAGTAGCGAGGCAAAACCCATTGACAGACCCACCAACGCTGGCGCTGTCTCTTTCTAGAGACTCCCAAAATTGAACACACTTTGCGTGGGCTGCTGAGGACACCCGGAGGCAGGCTCAGCAATTGCGAACGTCCAGGGATTCCTCCCACCGCAAAGGGGCCAGGACCAAAAGCTCTTGCTGCTCTTCAAGTAGCCAGGACACCCCATTCACAGCCCCAAAAACACTGGCACTGTCTCTTTCCAGAGCCTCCCAAAAGAGAACACTGTTTGCGTGGGCCGCTGAGGACACCCTGAGGCAGGCTCAGCAATTGCGAACGTCCAGGGATTCCTGCCACCCCAAAGGCGCCAGGACCAAAAGCTCTTGCTGCTCTTCAAGTAGCCAGGACACCCCATTCACAGCCCCACCAACGCTGGTGCTGTCTCTTTCTAGTTCCTCCCAAAGCCCAATATTATCTGCCTGCGGAGCTGAGTATACCCGGAGCCCAGCTCAGCAATTGGGAATGTCCAGGGATTCCTCCCACCGCAAAGGAGCCACGACCAAAAGCTCTTGCTGCTCTTCAAGTAGCCGGGACACCCCATTCACAGACCCACCAACTCTGGCGCTGTCTCTTTCTAGAGCCTCGCAAAGAGAACACTGTTTGCCTGGGCCGCTGAGGATACCTGGAGGCAGGCTCAGCAAGTGCGAACGTCCAGGGATTCCTCCCACCGCAAAGGGGCCACGACCAAAAGCTCTTGCTGCTCTTCAAGTAGCGAGGCAAAACCCATTGACAGACCCACCAACGCTGGCGCTGTCTCTTTCTAGAGACTCCCAAAATTGAACACTCTTTGCGTGGGATGGTAAGGACACCCGGAGGCAGGCTCAGCAATTGCGAACGTCCAGGGATTCCTGCCACCGCAAAGGGGCCAGGACCAAAAGCTCTTGCTGCTCTTCAAGTAGCCAGGACACCCCATTCACAGCCCCAAAAACACGGGCACTGTCTCTTTCCAGAGCCTCCCAAAAGAGAACACTGTTTGCGTGGGCCGCTGAGGACACCCTGAGGCAGGCTCAGCAATTGCGAACGTCCAGGGATTCCTGCCACCCCAAAGGCGCCAAGACCAAAAGCTCTTGCTGCTCTTCAAGTAGCCAGGACACCCCATTCACAGACCCACCAACGCTGGCGCTGTCTCTTTCTAGTGTCTCCCAAAGCCGAAGAATATCTGCATGGACCGCCGAGTACACTTGGAGGCAGGCTCAGCAATTGCGAAAGCCCAGGGATTCCTCCCACCGCAAAGGGGCCAGGACCAAGAGCTCTTGCTGCTTTTCAAGTAGCCACGCAACCCCATTCACAGCCCCACCAACGCTGGCGCTGTCTCTTTCTAGAGCCTCCCAAAATTGAACACTATTGGGTGGGCTGCTGAGGACACCCGGAGGCAGGCTCAGCAATTGTGAACGTCCAGAGGTTCCTCCCACCGCTAAGGGGCCAGGATCAAAAGCTCTTGCTGCTCTTCAAGTAGTCAGGACACCCCACTGACAGACCCACCAACACTGGTGCTGTCTCTTTCTAGAGCCTCCCAAAAGAGAAAACTGTTTGCGTGGGCTGCTGAGGACACCCTGGGGCAGGCTCAGCAATTGCGAACGTCCAGGGATTCCTGCCACCCCAAAGGCGCCAGGACCAAAAGCTCTTGCTGCTCTTCAAGTAGCCAGGACACCCCATTCACAGACCCACCAACGCTGGCGCTGTCTCTTTCTAGTGCCTCCCAAAGCCCAGTACTATCTGCGTGGGCTGCTGGGGACACCCGGAGGCAGGATCAGCAACTGCGAACGTCCAGGGATTCCTCCCACCGCAAAGGGGCCAGGACCAAAAGCTCTTGCTGCTCTTCAAGTAGCCACGCAACCCGGTTCACAGCCCCACCAACACTGGCTCTGTCTCTTTCTACAGCCTCCCAAACTCCAATATTATCTGCCTGCGGAGCTGAGTATACCCGGAGCCCAGCTCAGCAATTGCGAAAGCCCAGGGATTCCTCCCACCCCAAAGGAGCCACGACCAAAAGCTCTTGCTGCTCTTCAAGTAGCCGGGACACCCCATTCACAGACCCACCAACTCTGGCGCTGTCTCTTTCTAGAGCCTCGCAAAGAGAACACTGTTTCCCTGGGCCGCTGAGGACACCTGGAGGCAGGCTCAGCAAGTGCGAACGTCCAGGGATTCCTGCCACCGCAAAGGGGCCAGGACCAAAAGCTCTTGCTGCTCTTCAAGTAGCGAGGCAAAACCCATTGACAGACCCACCAACGCTGGCGCTGTCTCTTTCTAGAGAATCCCAAAATTGAACACTCTTTGCGTGGGATGGTAAGGACACCCGGAGGCAGGCTCAGCAATTGCGAACGTCCAGGGATTCCTCCCACCGCAAAGGGGCCAGGACCAAAAGCTCTTGCTGCTCTTCAAGTAGCCAGGACACCCCATTCACAGCCCCAAAAACACGGGCACTGTCTCTTTCCAGAGCCTCCCAAAAGAGAACACTGTTTGCATGGGCCGCTGAGGACACCCGGAGGCAGGCTCAGCAATTGTGAACGTCCAGGGATTCCTGCCACCCCAAAGGCGCCAAGACCAAAAGCTCTTGCTGCTCTTCAAGTAGCCAGGACACCCCATTGACAGACCCACCAACACTGGTGCTGTCTCTTTCTAGAGCCTCCCAAAAGAGAAAACTGTTTGCGTGGGCTGCTGAGGACACCCGGAGGCAGGCTCAGCAATTGCGAATGTCCAGGGATTCCTGCCACCCCAAAGGGGCCAGGACCAAAAGCTCTTGCTGCTCTTCAAGTAGCCACGCAACCACATTCATAGGCCCACCAACGATGTCACTGTCTCTTTCTAGATCCTCCCAAACTCCAATGCTATCTGCCTGGGCCTCCGAGTATACCCAGAGGCAGCCTCAGCAATTGCGAAAGCCCAGGGATTCCTCCCACCGCAAAGGAGCCAGGACCAAAAGCTATTGCTGCTCTTCAAGTAGCCAGGACACCCCATTCACAGACCCACCAACTCTGGTGCTGTCTCTTTCTAGAGCCTCGCAAAGAGAACACTGTTTGCCTGGGCCGCTCAGGACACCTGGAGGCAGGCTCAGCAACTGCGAACGTCCAGGGATTCCTCCCACCGCAAAGGGGCCAGGACCAAAAGCTCTTGCTGCTCTTCAAGTAGCGAGGCAAAACCCATTGACAGACCCACCAACGCTGGCGCTGTCTCTTTCTAGAGACTCCCAAAATTGAACACTCTTTGCGTGGGATGGTAAGGACACCCGGAGGCAGGCTCAGCAACTGCGAACGTCCAGGGATTCCTCCCACCGCAAAGGGGCCGGGACCAAAAGCTCTTGCTGCTCTTCAAGTAGCGAGGCAAACCCCATTCACAGCCCCACCAACGCTGGTGCTGTCTCTTCCTAGAGCCTCCCAAACTCCAATATTATATGCCTGCGGAGATGAGTGTACCCGGAGCCCAGCTCAGCAATTGGGAATGTCCAGGGATTCCTCCCACCCCAAAGGGGCCACGACCAAAAGCTCTTGCTGCTCTTCAAGTAGCCGGGACACCCCGTTCACAGACCCACCAACTCTGGCGCTGTCTCTTTCTAGAGCCTCGCAAAGAGAACACTGTTTCCCTGGGCCGCTGAGGACACCTGGAGGCAGGCTCAGCAAGTGCGAACGTCCAGGGATTCCTCCCACCGCAAAGGGGCCACGACCAAAAGCTCTTGCTGCTCTTCAAGTAGCGAGGCAAAACCCATTGACAGACCCATCAACGCTGGCGCTGTCTCTTTCTAGAGACTCCCAAAATTGAACACTCTTTGCGTGGGATGGTAAGGACACCCGGAGGCAGGCTCAGCAATTGCGAACGTCCAGGGATTCCTCCCACCGCAAAGGGGCCGGGACCAAAAGCTCTTGCTGCTTTTCAAGTAGCCATGACACCCCATTCACAGCCCCACCAACGCTGGCGCTGTCTCTTTCTAGAGCCTCCCAAAATTGAACACTATTGGGTGGGCTGCTGAGGACACCCGGAGGCAGGCTCAGCAATTGTGAACGTCCAGAGGTTCCTCCCACCGCAAAGGGGCCAGGATCAAAAGCTCTTGCTGCTCTTCAAGTAGTCAGGACACCCCATTGACAGACCCACCAACACTGGTGCTGTCTCTTTCTAGAGCCTCCCAAAAGAGAAAACTGTTTGCGTGGGCTGCTGAGGACACCCGGAGGCAGGCTCAGCAATTGCGAATGTCCAGGGATTCCTGCCACCCCAAAGGGGCCAGGACCAAAAGCTCTTGCTGCTCTTCAAGTAGCCACGTAACCCCATTCATAGGCCCACCAACGATGTCACTGTCTCTTTCTAGAGCCTCCCAAACTCCAATGCTATCTGCCTGGGCCTCCGAGTATACCCAGAGGCAGCCTCAGCAATTGCGAAAGCCCAGGGATTCCTCCCACCCCAAAGGAGCCAGGACCAAAAGCTCTTGCTGCTCTTCAAGTAGTCAGGACACCCCATTCACAGACCCACCAACTCTGGTGCTGTCTCTTTCTAGAGCCTCGCAAAGAGAACACTGTTTGCCTGGGCCGCTCAGGACACCTGGAGGCAGGCTCAGCAACTGCGAACGTCGAGGGATTCCTCCCACCGCAAAGGGGCCAGGACCAAAAGCTCTTGCTGCTCTTCAAGTAGCGAGGCAAAACCCATTGACAGACCCACCAACGCTGGCGCTGTCTCTTTCTAGAGACTCCCAAAATTGAACACTCTTTGCGTGGGATGGTAAGGACACCCGGAGGCAGGCTCAGCAACTGCGAACGTCCAGGGATTCCTCCCACCGCAAAGGGGCCGGGACCAAAAGCTCTTGCTGCTCTTCAAGTAGCGAGGCAAACCCCATTCACAGCCCCACCAACGCTGGTGCTGTCTCTTCCTAGAGCCTCCCAAACTCCAATATTATATGCCTGCGGAGATGAGTGTACCCGGAGCCCAGCTCAGCAATTGGGAATGTCCAGGGATTCCTCCCACCCCAAAGGAGCCACGACCAAAAGCTCTTGCTGCTCTTCAAGTAGCCGGGACACGCCATTCACAGCCCCAAAAACACTGGCACTGTCTCTTTCCAGAGCCTCCCAATAGAGAACACTGTTTGCGTGGGCCGCTGAGGACACCCTGAGGCAGGCTCAGCAATTGCGAACGTCCAGGGATTCCTGCCACCCTAAAGGCGCCAGGACCAAAAGCTCTTGCTGCTCTTCAAGTAGCCAGGCAACCCCATTCACAGCCCCACCAACGCTGGCGCTGTCTGTTTCTAGTGCCTCCCAAAGCCCAGTACTATCTGCGTGGGCCGCCGAGTACACCCGGCGGCAGGCTCAGCAATTGTGAACGTCCAGGGATTCCTGCCACCGCAAAGGGGCCAGGACCAAAAGCTCTTGCTGCTCTTCAAGTAGCGAGGCAAACCCCATTGACAGACCCACCAACGCTGTGCTGTCTCTTTCCAGAGCCTCCCAAAAGAGAACACTGCTTGCGTGGGCCGCTGAGGACACCCGGCGGCAGGATCAGCAATTGCAAACGTCCAGGGATTCCTCCCACCGCAAAGGGGCCAGGACCAAAAGCTCTTGCTGCTCTTCAAGTAGCCAGGACACCCCATTCACAGCCCCACCAACACTGGTGCTGTCTCTTTCTACAGCCTCCCAAAAGAGAAAACTGTTTGCGTGGTCTGCTGAGGACACCCTGAGGCAGGCTCAGCAATTGCGAACGTCCAGGGATTCCTGCCACCCCAAAGGCGCCAGGACCAAAAGCTCTTGCTGCTCTTCAAGTAGCCACGTAACCCCATTCATAGGCCCACCAAAGATGTCACTGTCTCTTTCTAGAGCCTCCCAAACTCCAATGCTATCTGCCTGGGCCTCCGAGTATACCCAGAGGCAGCCGCAGCAATTGCGAAAGCCCAGGGATTCCTCCCACCGCAAAGGAGCCAGGACCAAAAGCTCTTGCTGCTCTTCAAGTAGCCAGGACACCCCATTCACAGACCCACCAACGCTGGTGCTGTCTCTTTCTAGAGCCTCCCAAACTCCAATATTATCTGCCTGCGGAGCTAAGTATACCCGGAGCCCAGCTCAGCAATTGCGAATGTCCAGGGATTCCTCCCACCCCAAAGGGGCCACGACCAAAAGCTCTTGCTGCTCTTCAAGTAGCCGGGACACCCCGTTCACAGACCCACCAACTCTGGCGCTGTCTCTTTCTAGAGCCTCGCAAAGAGAACACTGTTTGCCTGGGCCGCTGAGGACACCTGGAGGCAGGCTCAGCAAGTGCGAACGTCCAGGGATTCCTCCCACCGCAAAGGGGCCACGACCAAAAGCTCTTGCTGCTCTTCAAGTAGCGAGGCAAAACCCATTGACAGACCCACCAACTCTGGCGCTGTCTCTTTCTAGAGACTCCCAAAATTGAACAATCTTTGCGTGGGATGGTAAGGACACCCGGAGGCAGGCTCAGCAATTGCGAACGTCCAGGGATTCCTCCCACCGCAAATGGGCCAGGACCAAAAGCTCTTGCTGCTCTTCAAGTAGCCAGGACACCCCATGCACAGCCCCAAAAACACTGGCACTGTCTCTTTCCAGAGCCTCCCAAAAGAGAACACTGTTTGCGTGGGCCGCTGAGGACACCCTGAGGCAGGCTCAGCAATTGCGAACGTCCAGGGATTCCTGCCACCGCAAAGGGGCCAGGACCAAAAGCTCTTGCTGCTCTTCAAGTAGCCAGGACACCCCATTCACAGACCCACCAACGCTGGCGCTGTCTCTTTCTAGTGCCTCCCAAAGCCCAGTACTATCTGCGTGGGCCGCCGAGTACACCCGGAGGCAGGATCAGCAACTGCGAACGTCCAGGGATTCCTCCCACCGCAAAGGGGCCAGGACCAAAAGCTCTTGCTGCTCTTCAAGTAGCCAGGACACCCCATTCACAGCCCCACCAACGCTGGTGCTGTCTCTTCCTAGAGCCTCCCAAACTCCTATATTATATGCCTGCGGAGATGAGTGTACCCGGGGCCCAGCTCAGCAATTGCGAATGTCCAGGGATTCCTCCCACCCCAAAGGAGCCACGACCAAAAGCTCTTGCTGCTCTTCAAGTAGCCGGGACACCCCATTCACAGACCCACCAACTCTGGCGCTGTCTCTTTCTAGAGCCTCGCAAAGAGAACACTGTTTCCCTGGGCCGCTGAGGATACCTGGAGGCAGGCTCAGCAACTGCGAACGTCCAGGGATTCCTCCCACCGCAAAGGGGCCAGGACCAAAAGCTCTTGCTGCTCTTCAAGTAGCGAGGCAAAACCCATTGACAGACCCACCAACGCTGGCGCTGTCTCTTTCTAGAGACTCCCAAAATTGAACACACTTTGCGTGGGCTGCTGAGGACACCCGGAGGCAGGCTCAGCAATTGCGAACGTCCAGGGATTCCTCCCACCGCAAAGGGGCCAGGACCAAAAGCTCTTGCTGCTCTTCAAGTAGCCAGGACACCCCATTCACAGCCCCAAAAACACTGGCACTGTCTCTTTCCAGAGCCTCCCAAAAGAGAACACTGTTTGCGTGGGCCGCTGAGGACACCCTGAGGCAGGCTCAGCAATTGCGAACGTCCAGGGATTCCTGCCACCCCAAAGGCGCCAGGACCAAAAGCTCTTGCTGCTCTTCAAGTAGCCAGGACACCCCATTCACAGCCCCACCAACGCTGGTGCTGTCTCTTTCTAGTTCCTCCCAAAGCCCAATATTATCTGCCTGCGGAGCTGAGTATACCCGGAGCCCAGCTCAGCAATTGCGAATGTCCAGGGATTCCTCCCACCCCAAAGGAGCCACGACCAAAAGCTCTTGCTGCTCTTCAAGTAGCCGGGACACCCCATTCACAGACCCACCAACTCTGGCGCTGTCTCTTTCTAGAGCCTCGCAAAGAGAACACTGTTTGCCTGGGCCGCTGAGGATACCTGGAGGCAGGCTCAGCAAGTGCGAACGTCCAGGGATTCCTCCCACCGCAAAGGGGCCACGACCAAAAGCTCTTGCTGCTCTTCAAGTAGCGAGGCAAAACCCATTGACAGACCCACCAACGCTGGCGCTGTCTCTTTCTAGAGACTCCCAAAATTGAACACTCTTTGCGTGGGATGGTAAGGACACCCGGAGGCAGGCTCAGCAATTGCGAACGTCCAGGGATTCCTGCCACCGCAAAGGGGCCAGGACCAAAAGCTCTTGCTGCTCTTCAAGTAGCCAGGACACCCCATTCACAGCCCCAAAAACACGGGCACTGTCTCTTTCCAGAGCCTCCCAAAAGAGAACACTGTTTGCGTGGGCCGCTGAGGACACCCGGAGGCAGGCTCAGCAATTGCGAACGTCCAGGGATTCCTGCCACCCCAAAGGCGCCAAGACCAAAAGCTCTTGCTGCTCTTCAAGTAGCCAGGACACCCCATTCACAGACCCACCAACGCTGGCGCTGTCTCTTTCTAGTGTCTCCCAAAGCCGAAGAATATCTGCATGGACCGCCGAGTACACTTGGAGGCAGGCTCAGCAATTGCGAAAGCCCAGGGATTCCTCCCACCGCAAAGGGGCCAGGACCAAGAGCTCTTGCTGCTTTTCAAGTAGCCACGCAACCCCATTCACAGCCCCACCAACGCTGGCGCTGTCTCTTTCTAGAGCCTCCCAAAATTGAACACTATTGGGTGGGCTGCTGAGGACACCCGGAGGCAGGCTCAGCAATTGTGAACGTCCAGAGGTTCCTCCCACCGCTAAGGGGCCAGGATCAAAAGCTCTTGCTGCTCTTCAAGTAGTCAGGACACCCCACTGACAGACCCACCAACACTGGTGCTGTCTCTTTCTAGAGCCTCCCAAAAGAGAAAACTGTTTGCGTGGGCTGCTGAGGACACCCTGGGGCAGGCTCAGCAATTGCGAACGTCCAGGGATTCCTGCCACCCCAAAGGCGCCAGGACCAAAAGCTCTTGCTGCTCTTCAAGTAGCCAGGACACCCCATTCACAGACCCACCAACGCTGGCGGTGTCTCTTTCTAGTGCCTCCCAAAGCCCAGTACTATCTGCGTGGGCTGCTGGGGACACCCGGAGGCAGGATCAGCAACTGCGAACGTCCAGGGATTCCTCCCACCGCAAAGGGGCCAGGACCAAAAGCTCTTGCTGCTCTTCAAGTAGCCACGCAACCCCGTTCACAGCCCCACCAACACTGGCTCTGTCTCTTTCTACAGCCTCGCAAACTCCAATATTATCTGCCTGCGGAGCTGAGTATACCCGGAGCCCAGCTCAGCAATTGCGAATGTCCAGGGATTCCTCCCACCCCAAAGGAGCCACGACCAAAAGCTCTTGCTGCTCTTCAAGTAGCCGGGACACCCCATTCACAGACCCACCAACTCTGGCGCTGTCTCTTTCTAGAGCCTCGCAAAGAGAACACTGTTTCCCTGGGCCGCTGAGGACACCTGGAGGCAGGCTCAGCAAGTGCGAACGTCCAGGGATTCCTCCCACCGCAAAGGGGCCAGGACCAAAAGCTCTTGCTGCTCTTCAAGTAGCGAGGCAAAACCCATTGACAGACCCACCAACGCTGGCGCTGTCTCTTTCTAGAGACTCCCAAAATTGAACACTCTTTGCGTGGGATGGTAAGGACACCCGGAGGCAGGCTCAGCAATTGCGAACGTCCAGGGATTCCTCCCACCGCAAAGGGGCCAGGACCAAAAGCTCTTGCTGCTCTTCAAGTAGCCAGGACACCCCATTCACAGCCCCAAAAACACGGGCACTGTCTCTTTCCAGAGCCTCCCAAAAGAGAACACTGTTTGCATGGGCCGCTGAGGACACCCGGAGGCAGGCTCAGCAATTGTGAACGTCCAGGGATTCCTGCCACCCCAAAGGCGCCAAGACCAAAAGCTCTTGCTGCTCTTCAAGTAGCCAGGACACCCCATTGACAGACCCACCAACACTGGTGCTGTCTCTTTCTAGAGCCTCCCAAAAGAGAAAACTGTTTGCGTGGGCTGCTGAGGACACCCGGAGGCAGGCTCAGCAATTGCGAATGTCCAGGGATTCCTCCCACCCCAAAGGAGCCACGACCAAAAGCTCTTGCTGCTCTTCAAGTAGCCGGGACACCCCATTCACAGACCCACCAACTCTGGCGCTGTCTCTTTCTAGAGCCTCGCAAAGAGAACACTGTTTCCCTGGGCCGCTGAGGATACCTGGAGGCAGGCTCAGCAACTGCGAACGTCCAGGGATTCCTCCCACCGCAAAGGGGCCAGGACCAAAAGCTCTTGCTGCTCTTCAAGTAGCGAGGCAAAACCCATTGACAGACCCACCAACGCTGGCGCTGTCTCTTTCTAGAGACTCCCAAAATTGAACACACTTTGCGTGGGCTGCTGAGGACACCCGGAGGCAGGCTCAGCAATTGCGAACGTCCAGGGATTCCTCCCACCGCAAAGGGGCCAGGACCAAAAGCTCTTGCTGCTCTTCAAGTAGCCAGGACACCCCATTCACAGCCCCAAAAACACTGGCACTGTCTCTTTCCAGAGCCTCCCAAAAGAGAACACTGTTTGCGTGGGCCGCTGAGGACACCCTGAGGCAGGCTCAGCAATTGCGAACGTCCAGGGATTCCTGCCACCCCAAAGGCGCCAGGACCAAAAGCTCTTGCTGCTCTTCAAGTAGCCAGGACACCCCATTCACAGCCCCACCAACGCTGGTGCTGTCTCTTTCTAGTTCCTCCCAAAGCCCAATATTATCTGCCTGCGGAGCTGAGTATACCCGGAGCCCAGCTCAGCAATTGCGAATGTCCAGGGATTCCTCCCACCCCAAAGGAGCCACGACCAAAAGCTCTTGCTGCTCTTCAAGTAGCCGGGACACCCCATTCACAGACCCACCAACTCTGGCGCTGTCTCTTTCTAGAGCCTCGCAAAGAGAACACTGTTTGCCTGGGCCGCTGAGGATACCTGGAGGCAGGCTCAGCAAGTGCGAACGTCCAGGGATTCCTCCCACCGCAAAGGGGCCACGACCAAAAGCTCTTGCTGCTCTTCAAGTAGCGAGGCAAAACCCATTGACAGACCCACCAACGCTGGCGCTGTCTCTTTCTAGAGACTCCCAAAATTGAACACTCTTTGCGTGGGATGGTAAGGACACCCGGAGGCAGGCTCAGCAATTGCGAACGTCCAGGGATTCCTGCCACCGCAAAGGGGCCAGGACCAAAAGCTCTTGCTGCTCTTCAAGTAGCCAGGACACCCCATTCACAGCCCCAAAAACACGGGCACTGTCTCTTTCCAGAGCCTCCCAAAAGAGAACACTGTTTGCGTGGGCCGCTGAGGACACCCGGAGGCAGGCTCAGCAATTGCGAACGTCCAGGGATTCCTGCCACCCCAAAGGCGCCAAGACCAAAAGCTCTTGCTGCTCTTCAAGTAGCCAGGACACCCCATTCACAGACCCACCAACGCTGGCGCTGTCTCTTTCTAGTGTCTCCCAAAGCCGAAGAATATCTGCATGGACCGCCGAGTACACTTGGAGGCAGGCTCAGCAATTGCGAAAGCCCAGGGATTCCTCCCACCGCAAAGGGGCCAGGACCAAGAGCTCTTGCTGCTTTTCAAGTAGCCACGCAACCCCATTCACAGCCCCACCAACGCTGGCGCTGTCTCTTTCTAGAGCCTCCCAAAATTGAACACTATTGGGTGGGCTGCTGAGGACACCCGGAGGCAGGCTCAGCAATTGTGAACGTCCAGAGGTTCCTCCCACCGCTAAGGGGCCAGGATCAAAAGCTCTTGCTGCTCTTCAAGTAGTCAGGACACCCCACTGACAGACCCACCAACACTGGTGCTGTCTCTTTCTAGAGCCTCCCAAAAGAGAAAACTGTTTGCGTGGGCTGCTGAGGACACCCTGGGGCAGGCTCAGCAATTGCGAACGTCCAGGGATTCCTGCCACCCCAAAGGCGCCAGGACCAAAAGCTCTTGCTGCTCTTCAAGTAGCCAGGACACCCCATTCACAGACCCACCAACGCTGGCGCTGTCTCTTTCTAGTGCCTCCCAAAGCCCAGTACTATCTGCGTGGGCTGCTGGGGACACCCGGAGGCAGGATCAGCAACTGCGAACGTCCAGGGATTCCTCCCACCGCAAAGGGGCCAGGACCAAAAGCTCTTGCTGCTCTTCAAGTAGCCACGCAACCCCGTTCACAGCCCCACCAACACTGGCTCTGTCTCTTTCTACAGCCTCGCAAACTCCAATATTATCTGCCTGCGGAGCTGAGTATACCCGGAGCCCAGCTCAGCAATTGCGAATGTCCAGGGATTCCTCCCACCCCAAAGGAGCCACGACCAAAAGCTCTTGCTGCTCTTCAAGTAGCCGGGACACCCCATTCACAGACCCACCAACTCTGGCGCTGTCTCTTTCTAGAGCCTCGCAAAGAGAACACTGTTTCCCTGGGCCGCTGAGGACACCTGGAGGCAGGCTCAGCAAGTGCGAACGTCCAGGGATTCCTCCCACCGCAAAGGGGCCAGGACCAAAAGCTCTTGCTGCTCTTCAAGTAGCGAGGCAAAACCCATTGACAGACCCACCAACGCTGGCGCTGTCTCTTTCTAGAGACTCCCAAAATTGAACACTCTTTGCGTGGGATGGTAAGGACACCCGGAGGCAGGCTCAGCAATTGCGAACGTCCAGGGATTCCTCCCACCGCAAAGGGGCCAGGACCAAAAGCTCTTGCTGCTCTTCAAGTAGCCAGGACACCCCATTCACAGCCCCAAAAACACGGGCACTGTCTCTTTCCAGAGCCTCCCAAAAGAGAACATTGTTTGCATGGGCCGCTGAGGACACCCGGAGGCAGGCTCAGCAATTGCGAACGTCCAGGGATTCCTGCCACCCCAAAGGCGCCAAGACCAAAAGCTCTTGCTGCTCTTCAAGTAGCCAGGACACCCCATTGACAGACCCACCAACACTGGTGCTGTCTCTTTCTAGAGCCTCCCAAAAGAGAAAACTGTTTGCGTGGGCTGCTGAGGACACCCGGAGGCAGGCTCAGCAATTGCGAATGTCCAGGGATTCCTGCCACCCCAAAGGGGCCAGGACCAAAAGCTCTTGCTGCTCTTCAAGTAGCCACGCAACCACATTCATAGGCCCACCAACGATGTCACTGTCTCTTTCTAGATCCTCCCAAACTCCAATGCTATCTGCCTGGGCCTCCGAGTATACCCAGAGGCAGCCTCAGCAATTGCGAAAGCCCAGGGATTCCTCCCACCGCAAAGGAGCCAGGACCAAAAGCTATTGCTGCTCTTCAAGTAGCCAGGACACCCCATTCACAGACCCACCAACTCTGGTGCTGTCTCTTTCTAGAGCCTCGCAAAGAGAACACTGTTTGCCTGGGCCGCTCAGGACACCTGGAGGCAGGCTCAGCAACTGCGAACGTCCAGGGATTCCTCCCACCGCAAAGGGGCCAGGACCAAAAGCTCTTGCTGCTCTTCAAGTAGCGAGGCAAAACCCATTGACAGACCCACCAACGCTGGCGCTGTCTCTTTCTAGAGACTCCCAAAATTGAACACTCTTTGCGTGGGATGGTAAGGACACCCGGAGGCAGGCTCAGCAACTGCGAACGTCCAGGGATTCCTCCCACCGCAAAGGGGCCGGGACCAAAAGCTCTTGCTGCTCTTCAAGTAGCGAGGCAAACCCCATTCACAGCCCCACCAACGCTGGTGCTGTCTCTTCCTAGAGCCTCCCAAACTCCAATATTATATGCCTGCGGAGATGAGTGTACCCGGAGCCCAGCTCAGCAATTGGGAATGTCCAGGGATTCCTCCCACCGCAAAGGAGCCACGACCAAAAGCTCTTGCTGCTCTTCAAGTAGCCGGGACACGCCATTCACAGCCCCAAAAACACTGGCACTGTCTCTTTCCAGAGCCTCCCAAAAGAGAAAACTGTTTGCGTGGGCCGCTGAGGACACCCTGAGGCAGGCTCAGCAATTGCGAACGTCCAGGGATTCCTGCCACCCTAAAGGCGCCAGGACCAAAAGCTCTTGCTGCTCTTCAAGTAGCCAGGCAACCCCATTCACAGCCCCACCAACGCTGGCGCTTTCTGTTTCTAGTGCCTCCCAAAGCCCAGTACTATCTGCGTGGGCCGCCGAGTACACCCGGCGGCAGGCTCAGCAATTGTGAACGTCCAGGGATTCCTGCCACCGCAAAGGGGCCAGGACCAAAAGCTCTTGCTGCTCTTCAAGTAGCGAGGCAAACCCCATTGACAGACCCACCAACGCTGTGCTGTCTCTTTCCAGAGCCTCCCAAAAGACAACACTGCTTGCGTGGGCCGCTGAGGACACCCGGCGGCAGGATCAGCAATTGCGAACGTCCAGGGATTCCTGCCACCGCAAAGGGGCCAGGACAAAAAGCTCTTGCTGCTCTTCAAGTAGCCAGGACACCCCATTCACAGCCCCACCAACACTGGTGCTGTCTCTTTCTACAGCCTCCCAAAAGAGAAAACTGTTTGCGTGGTCTGCTGAGGACACCCTGAGGCAGGCTCAGCAATTGCGAACGTCCAGGGATTCCTGCCACCCCAAAGGCGCCAGGACCAAAAGCTCTTCCTGCTCTTCAAGTAGCCACGTAACCCCATTCATAGGCCCACCAAAGATGTCACTGTCTCTTTCTAGAGCCTCCCAAACTCCAATGCTATCTGCCTGGGCCTCCGAGTATACCCAGAGGCAGCCTCAGCAATTGCGAAAGCCCAGGGATTCCTCCCACCGCAAAGGAGCCAGGACCAAAAGCTCTTGCTGCTCTTCAAGTAGCCAGGACACCCCATTCACAGACCCACCAACGCTGGTGCTGTCTCTTTCTAGAGCCTCCCAAACTCCAATATTATCTGCCTGCGGAGCTGAGTATACCCGGAGCCCAGCTCAGCAATTGCGAATGTCCAGGGATTCCTCCCACCCCAAAGGGGCCACGACCAAAAGCTCTTGCTGCTCTTCAAGTAGCCGGGACACCCCGTTCACAGACCCACCAACTCTGGCGCTGTCTCTTTCTAGAGCCTCGCAAAGAGAACACTGTTTCCCTGGGCCGCTGAGGACACCTGGAGGCAGGCTCAGCAAGTGCGAACGTCCAGGGATTCCTCCCACCGCAAAGGGGCCACGACCAAAAGCTCTTGCTGCTCTTCAAGTAGCGAGGCAAAACCCATTGACAGACCCATCAACGCTGGCGCTGTCTCTTTCTAGAGACTCCCAAAATTGAACACTCTTTGCGTGGGATGGTAAGGACACCCGGAGGCAGGATCAGCAATTGCGAACGTCCAGGGATTCCTCCCACTGCAAAGGGGCCGGGACCAAAAGCTCTTGCTGCTTTTCAAGTAGCCATGACACCCCATTCACAGCCCCACCAACGCTGGCGCTGTCTCTTTCTAGAGCCTCCCAAAATTGAACACTATTGGGTGGGCTGCTGAGGACACCCGGAGGCAGGCTCAGCAATTGTGAACGTCCAGAGGTTCCTCCCACCGCAAAGGGGCCAGGATCAAAAGCTCTTGCTGCTCTTCAAGTAGTCAGGACACCCCATTGACAGACCCACCAACACTGGTGCTGTCTCTTTCTAGAGCCTCCCAAAAGAGAAAACTGTTTGCGTGGGCTGCTGAGGACACCCGGAGGCAGGCTCAGCAATTGCGAATGTCCAGGGATTCCTGCCACCCCAAAGGGGCCAGGACCAAAAGCTCTTGCTGCTCTTCAAGTAGCCACGTAACCCCATTCATAGGCCCACCAACGATGTCACTGTCTCTTTCTAGATCCTCCCAAACTCCAATGCTATCTGCCTGGGCCTCCGAGTATACCCAGAGGCAGCCTCAGCAATTGCGAAAGCCCAGGGATTCCTCCCACCGCAAAGGAGCCAGGACCAAAAGCTCTTGCTGCTCTTCAAGTAGTCAGGACACCCCATTCACAGACCCACCAACTCTGGCGCTGTCTCTTTCTAGAGCCTCGCAAAGAGAACACTGTTTGCCTGGGCCGCTCAGGACACCTGGAGGCAGGCTCAGCAACTGCGAACGTCGAGGGATTCCTCCCACCGCAAAGGGGCCAGGACCAAAAGCTCTTGCTGCTCTTCAAGTAGCGAGGCAAAACCCATTGACAGACCCACCAACGCTGGCGCTGTCTCTTTCTAGAGACTCCCAAAATTGAACACTCTTTGCGTGGGATGGTAAGGACACCCGGAGGCAGGCTCAGCAACTGCGAACGTCCAGGGATTCCTCCCACCGCAAAGGGGCCGGGACCAAAAGCTCTTGCTGCTCTTCAAGTAGCGAGGCAAACCCCATTCACAGCCCCACCAACGCTGGTGCTGTCTCTTCCTAGAGCCTCCCAAACTCCAATATTATATGCCTGCGGAGATGAGTGTACCCGGAGCCCAGCTCAGCAATTGGGAATGTCCAGGGATTCCTCCCACCCCAAAGGAGCCACGACCAAAAGCTCTTGCTGCTCTTCAAGTAGCCGGGACACGCCATTCACAGCCCCAAAAACACTGGCACTGTCTCTTTCCAGAGCCTCCCAATAGAGAACACTGTTTGCGTGGGCCGCTGAGGACACCCTGAGGCAGGCTCAGCAATTGCGAACGTCCAGGGATTCCTGCCACCCTAAAGGCGCCAGGACCAAAAGCTCTTGCTGCTCTTCAAGTAGCCAGGCAACCCCATTCACAGCCCCACCAACGCTGGCGCTGTCTGTTTCTAGTGCCTCCCAAAGCCCAGTACTATCTGCGTGGGCCGCCGAGTACACCCGGCGGCAGGCTCAGCAATTGTGAACGTCCAGGGATTCCTGCCACCGCAAAGGGGCCAGGACCAAAAGCTCTTGCTGCTCTTCAAGTAGCGAGGCAAACCCCATTGACAGACCCACCAACGCTGTGCTGTCTCTTTCCAGAGCCTCCCAAAAGAGAACACTGCTTGCGTGGGCCGCTGAGGACACCCGGCGGCAGGATCAGCAATTGCGAACGTCCAGGGATTCCTGCCACCGCAAAGGGGCCAGGACCAAAAGCTCTTGCTGCTCTTCAAGTAGCCAGGACACCCCATTCACAGCCCCACCAACACTGGTGCTGTCTCTTTCTACAGCCTCCCAAAAGAGAAAACTGTTTGCGTGGTCTGCTGAGGACACCCTGAGGCAGGCTCAGCAATTGCGAACGTCCAGGGATTCCTGCCACCCCAAAGGCGCCAGGACCAAAAGCTCTTGCTGCTCTTCAAGTAGCCACGTAACCCCATTCATAGGCCCACCAAAGATGTCACTGTCTCTTTCTAGAGCCTCCCAAACTCCAATGCTATCTGCCTGGGCCTCCGAGTATACCCAGAGGCAGCCTCAGCAATTGCGAAAGCCCAGGGATTCCTCCCACCGCAAAGGAGCCAGGACCAAAAGCTCTTGCTGCTCTTCAAGTAGCCAGGACACCCCATTCACAGACCCACCAACGCTGGTGCTGTCTCTTTCTAGAGCCTCCCAAACTCCAATATTATCTGCCTGCGGAGCTGAGTATACCCGGAGCCCAGCTCAGCAATTGCGAATGTCCAGGGATTCCTCCCACCCCAAAGGGGCCACGACCAAAAGCTCTTGCTGCTCTTCAAGTAGCCGGGACACCCCGTTCACAGACCCACCAACTCTGGCGCTGTCTCTTTCTAGAGCCTCGCAAAGAGAACACTGTTTCCCTGGGCCGCTGAGGACACCTGGAGGCAGGCTCAGCAAGTGCGAACGTCCAGGGATTCCTCCCACCGCAAAGGGGCCACGACCAAAAGCTCTTGCTGCTCTTCAAGTAGCGAGGCAAAACCCATTGACAGACCCATCAACGCTGGCGCTGTCTCTTTCTAGAGACTCCCAAAATTGAACACTCTTTGCGTGGGATGGTAAGGACACCCGGAGGCAGGCTCAGCAATTGCGAACGTCCAGGGATTCCTCCCACCGCAAAGGGGCCGGGACCAAAAGCTCTTGCTGCTTTTCAAGTAGCCAGGACACCCCATTCACAGCCCCACCAACGCTGGCGCTGTCTCTTTCTAGAGCCTCCCAAAATTGAACACTATTGGGTGGGCTGCTGAGGACACCCGGAGGCAGGCTCAGCAATTGTGAACGTCCAGAGGTTCCTCCCACCGCAAAGGGGCCAGGATCAAAAGCTCTTGCTGCTCTTCAAGTAGTCAGGACACCCCATTGACAGACCCACCAACACTGGTGCTGTCTCTTTCTAGAGCCTCCCAAAAGAGAAAACTGTTTGCGTGGGCTGCTGAGGACACCCGGAGGCAGGCTCAGCAATTGCGAATGTCCAGGGATTCCTGCCACCCCAAAGGGGCCAGGACCAAAAGCTCTTGCTGCTCTTCAAGTAGCCACGTAACCCCATTCATAGGCCCACCAACGATGTCACTGTCTCTTTCTAGATCCTCCCAAACTCCAATGCTATCTGCCTGGGCCTCCGAGTATACCCAGAGGCAGCCTCAGCAATTGCGAAAGCCCAGGGATTCCTCCCACCGCAAAGGAGCCAGGACCAAAAGCTCTTGCTGCTCTTCAAGTAGTCAGGACACCCCATTCACAGACCCACCAACTCTGGTGCTGTCTCTTTCTAGAGCCTCGCAAAGAGAACACTGTTTGCCTGGGCCGCTCAGGACACCTGGAGGCAGGCTCAGCAACTGCGAACGTCGAGGGATTCCTCCCACCGCAAAGGGGCCAGGACCAAAAGCTCTTGCTGCTCTTCAAGTAGCGAGGCAAAACCCATTGACAGACCCACCAACGCTGGCGCTGTCTCTTTCTAGAGACTCCCAAAATTGAACACTCTTTGTGTGGGATGGTAAGGACACCCGGAGGCAGGCTCAGCAACTGCGAACGTCCAGGGATTCCTCCCACCGCAAAGGGGCCGGGACCAAAAGCTCTTGCTGCTCTTCAAGTAGCGAGGCAAACCCCATTCACAGCCCCACCAACGCTGGTGCTGTCTCTTCCTAGAGCCTCCCAAACTCCAATATTATATGCCTGCGGAGATGAGTGTACCCGGAGCCCAGCTCAGCAATTGGGAATGTCCAGGGATTCCTCCCACCGCAAAGGAGCCACGACCAAAAGCTCTTGCTGCTCTTCAAGTAGCCGGGACACGCCATTCACAGCCCCAAAAACACTGGCACTGTCTCTTTCCAGAGCCTCCCAATAGAGAACACTGTTTGCGTGGGCCGCTGAGGACACCCTGAGGCAGGCTCAGCAATTGCGAACGTCCAGGGATTCCTGCCACCCTAAAGGCGCCAGGACCAAAAGCTCTTGCTGCTCTTCAAGTAGCCAGGCAACCCCATTCACAGCCCCACCAACGCTGGCGCTGTCTGTTTCTAGTGCCTCCCAAAGCCCAGTACTATCTGCGTGGGCCGCCGAGTACACCCGGCGGCAGGCTCAGCAATTGTGAACGTCCAGGGATTCCTGCCACCGCAAAGGGGCCAGGACCAAAAGCTCTTGCTGCTCTTCAAGTAGCGAGGCAAACCCCATTGACAGACCCACCAACGCTGTGCTGTCTCTTTCCAGAGCCTCCCAAAAGAGAACACTGCTTGCGTGGGCCGCTGAGGACACCCGGCGGCAGGATCAGCAATTGCGAACGTCCAGGGATTCCTGCCACCGCAAAGGGGCCAGGACCAAAAGCTCTTGCTGCTCTTCAAGTAGCCAGGACACCCCATTCACAGCCCCACCAACACTGGTGCTGTCTCTTTCTACAGCCTCCCAAAAGAGAAAACTGTTTGCGTGGTCTGCTGAGGACACCCTGAGGCAGGCTCAGCAATTGCGAACGTCCAGGGATTCCTGCCACCCCAAAGGCGCCAGGACCAAAAGCTCTTGCTGCTCTTCAAGTAGCCACGTAACCCCATTCATAGGCCCACCAAAGATGTCACTGTCTCTTTCTAGAGCCTCCCAAACTCCAATGCTATCTGCCTGGGCCTCCGAGTATACCCAGAGGCAGCCTCAGCAATTGCGAAAGCCCAGGGATTCCTCCCACCGCAAAGGAGCCAGGACCAAAAGCTCTTGCTGCTCTTCAAGTAGCCAGGACTCCCCATTCACAGACCCACCAACGCTGGTGCTGTCTCTTTCTAGAGCCTCCCAAACTCCAATATTATCTGCCTGCGGAGCTGAGTATACCCGGAGCCCAGCTCAGCAATTGCGAATGTCCAGGGATTCCTCCCACCCCAAAGGGGCCACGACCAAAAGCTCTTGCTGCTCTTCAAGTAGCCGGGACACCCCGTTCACAGACCCACCAACTCTGGCGCTGTCTCTTTCTAGAGCCTCGCAAAGAGAACACTGTTTGCCTGGGCCGCTGAGGACACCTGGAGGCAGGCTCAGCAACTGCGAACGTCCAGGGATTCCTCCCACCGCAAAGGGGCCACGACCAAAAGCTCTTGCTGCTCTTCAAGTAGCGAGGCAAAACCCATTGACAGACCCAGCAACGCTGGCGCTGTCTCTTTCTAGAGACTCCCAAAATTGAACACTCTGCGTGGGATGGTAAGGACACCCGGAGGCAGGCTCAGCAATTGCGAACGTCCAGGGATTCCTCCCACCGCAAAGGGGCCAGGACCAAAAGCTCTTGCTGCTTTTCAAGTAGCCATGACACCCCATTCACAGCCCCACCAACGCTGGCGCTGTCTCTTTCTAGAGCCTCCCAAAATTGAACACTATTGGGTGGGCTGC
Organism: Platalea minor; assembly: GCA_037975005.1. NCBI lineage: Eukaryota > Metazoa > Chordata > Aves > Pelecaniformes > Threskiornithidae > Platalea > Platalea minor. The sequence continues at coordinate 25,528 of JBBPFK010000220.1, forward strand.
TGAGGACACCCGGAGGCAGGCTCAGCAATTGTGAACGTCCAGAGGTTCCTCCCACCGCAAAGGGGCCAGGATCAAAAGCTCTTGCTGCTCTTCAAGTAGTCAGGACACCCCATTGACAGACCCACCAACACTGGTGCTGTCTCTTTCTAGAGCCTCCCAAAAGAGAAAACTGTTTGCGTGGGCTGCTGAGGACACCCGGAGGCAGGCTCAGCAATTGCGAATGTCCAGGGATTCCTGCCACCCCAAAGGGGCCAGGACCAAAAGCTCTTGCTGCTCTTCAAGTAGCCACGTAACCCCATTCATAGGCCCACCAACGATGTCACTGTCTCTTTCTAGATCCTCCCAAACTACAATGCTATCTGCCTGGGCCTCCGAGTATACCCAGAGGCAGCCTCAGCAATTGCGAAAGCCCAGGGATTCCTCCCACCGCAAAGGAGCCAGGACCAAAAGCTCTTGCTGCTCTTCAAGTAGTCAAGACACCCCATTCACAGACCCACCAACTCTGGTGCTGTCTCTTTCTAGAGCCTCGCAAAGAGAACACTGTTTGCCTGGGCCGCTCAGGACACCTGGAGGCAGGCTCAGCAACTGCGAACGTCGAGGGATTCCTCCCACCGCAAAGGGGCCAGGACCAAAAGCTCTTGCTGCTCTTCAAGTAGCGAGGCAAAACCCATTGACAGACCCACCAACGCTGGCGCTGTCTCTTTCTAGAGACTCCCAAAATTGAACACTCTTTGCGTGGGATGGTAAGGGACACCCGGAGGCAGGCTCAGCAACTGCGAACGTCCAGGGATTCCTCCCACCGCAAAGGGGCCGGGACCAAAAGCTCTTGCTGCTCTTCAAGTAGCGAGGCAAACCCCATTCACAGCCCCACCAACGCTGGTGCTGTCTCTTCCTAGAGCCTCCCAAACTCCAATATTATATGCCTGCGGAGATGAGTGTACCCGGAGCCCAGCTCAGCAATTGGGAATGTCCAGGGATTCCTCCCACCCCAAAGGAGCCACGACCAAAAGCTCTTGCTGCTCTTCAAGTAGCCGGGACACGCCATTCACAGCCCCAAAAACACTGGCACTGTCTCTTTCCAGAGCCTCCCAATAGAGAACACTGTTTCCCTGGGCCGCTGAGGACACCCTGAGGCAGGCTCAGCAACTGCGAACGTCCAGGGATTCCTCCCACCGCAAAGGGGGCCACGACCAAAAGCTCTTGCTGCTCTTCAAGTAGCGAGGCAAAACCCATTGACAGACCCACCAACGCTGGCGCTGTCTCTTTCTAGAGACTCCCAAAATTGAACACTCTTTGCGTGGGATGGTAAGGACACCCGTAGGCAGGCTCAGCAATTGTGAACGTCCAGGGATTCCTCCCACCCCAAAGGAGCCACGACCAAAAGCTCTTGCTGCTCTTCAAGTAGACACGCAACCCCATTCACAGCCCCACCAATGCTGGCGCTGTCTCTTTCCAGAGCCTCCCAAACTCCAATATTATCTGCCTGCGGAGCTGAGTATACCCGGAGCCCAGCTCAGCAATTGCGAAAGCCCAGGGATTCCTCCCACCCCAAAGGAGCCACGACCAAAAGCTCTTGCTGCTCTTCAAGTAGCCGGGACACCCCATTCACAGACCCACCAACTCTGGCGCTGTCTCTTTCTAGAGCCTCCCAAAATTGAACACTCTTTGCGTGGGATGGTAAGGACACCCGAGGCAGGCTCAGCAATTGCGAACGTCCAGGGATTCCTCCCACCGCAAAGGGGCCAGGACCAAAAGCTCTTGCTGCTCTTAAAGTAGCCAGGACACCCCATTCACAGCCCCAAAAACACTGGCACTGTCTCTTTCCAGAGCCTCCCAAAAGAGAACACTGTTTGCGTGGGCCGCTGAGGACACCCGGAGGCAGGCTCAGCAATTGCGAACGTCCAGGGATTCCTGCCACCCCAAAGGCACCAAGACCAAAAGCTCTTGCTGCTCTTCAAGTAGCCAGGACACCCCGTTCACTGACACACAAATGCTGGCGCTGTCTCTTTCTAGTGTCTCCCAAAGCCGAATAATATCTGCATGGACCGCTGAGTACACTTGGAGGCAGGCTCAGCAATTGCGAAAGCCCAGGGATTCCTACCAACCCAAAGGGGCCAGGACCAAGAGCTCTTCCTGCTCTTCAAGTAGCCACGCAACCCCATTCACAGCCCCACCAACGCTGGCGCTGTCTCTTTCTAGAGCCTCCCAAAATTGAACACTATTGGGTGGGCTGCTGAGGACACCCGGAGGCAGGCTCAGCAATTGTGAACGTCCAGAGGTTCCTCCCACCGCAAAGGGGCCAGGATCAAAAGCTCTTGCTGCTCTTCAAGTAGTCAGGACACCCCATTGACAGACCCACCAACACTGGTGCTGTCTCTTTCTAGAGCCTCCCAAAAGAGAAAACTGTTTGCGTGGGCTGCTGAGGACACCCGGAGGCAGGCTCAGCAATTGCGAATGTCCAGGGATTCCTGCCACCCCAAAGGGGCCAGGACCAAAAGCTCTTGCTGCTCTTCAAGTAGCCACGTAACCCCATTCATAGGCCCACCAACGATGTCACTGTCTCTTTCTAGATCCTCCCAAACTACAATGCTATCTGCCTGGGCCTCCGAGTATACCCAGAGGCAGCCTCAGCAATTGCGAAAGCCCAGGGATTCCTCCCACCGCAAAGGAGCCAGGACCAAAAGCTCTTGCTGCTCTTCAAGTAGTCAAGACACCCCATTCACAGACCCACCAACTCTGGTGCTGTCTCTTTCTAGAGCCTCGCAAAGAGAACACTGTTTGCCTGGGCCGCTCAGGACACCTGGAGGCAGGCTCAGCAACTGCGAACGTCGAGGGATTCCTCCCACCGCAAAGGGGCCAGGACCAAAAGCTCTTGCTGCTCTTCAAGTAGCGAGGCAAAACCCATTGACAGACCCACCAACGCTGGCGCTGTCTCTTTCTAGAGACTCCCAAAATTGAACACTCTTTGCGTGGGATGGTAAGGACACCCGGAGGCAGGCTCAGCAACTGCGAACGTCCAGGGATTCCTCCCACCGCAAAGGGGCCAGGACCAAAAGCTCTTGCTGCTCTTCAAGTAGCGAGGCAAACCCCATTCACAGCCCCACCAACGCTGGTGCTGTCTCTTCCTAGAGCCTCCCAAACTCCAATATTATATGCCTGCGGAGATGAGTGTACCCGGAGCCCAGCTCAGCAATTGGGAATGTCCAGGGATTCCTCCCACCCCAAAGGAGCCACGACCAAAAGCTCTTGCTGCTCTTCAAGTAGCCGGGACACGCCATTCACAGCCCCAAAAACACTGGCACTGTCTCTTTCCAGAGCCTGCCAATAGAGAACACTGCTTGCGTGGGCCGCTGAGGACACCCTGAGGCAGGCTCAGCAATTGCGAACGTCCAGGGATTCCTGCCACCCTAAAGGCGCCAGGACCAAAAGCTCTTGCTGCTCTTCAAGTAGCCAGGCAACCCCATTCACAGCCCCACCAACGCTGGCGCTGTCTGTTTCTAGTGCCTCCCAAAGCCCAGTACTATCTGCGTGGGCCGCCGAGTACACCCGGCGGCAGGCTCAGCAATTGTGAACGTCCAGGGATTCCTGCCACCGCAAAGGGGCCAGGACCAAAAGCTCTTGCTGCTCTTCAAGTAGCGAGGCAAACCCCATTGACAGACCCACCAACGCTGTGCTGTCTCTTTCCAGAGCCTCCCAAAAGAGAACACTGCTTGCGTGGGCCGCTGAGGACACCCGGCGGCAGGATCAGCAATTGCGAACGTCCAGGGATTCCTGCCACCGCAAAGGGGCCAGGACCAAAAGCTCTTGCTGCTCTTCAAGTAGCCAGGACACCCCATTCACAGCCCCACCAACACTGGTGCTGTCTCTTTCTAGAGCCTCCCAAAAGAGAAAACTGTTTGCGTGGTCTGCTGAGGACACCCGGAGGCAGGCTCAGCAATTGCGAACGTCCAGGGATTCCTGCCACCCCAAAGGGGCCAGGACCAAAAGCTCTTGCTGCTCTTCAAGTAGCCACGTAACCCCATTCATAGGCCCACCAAAGATGTCACTGTCTCTTTCTAGAGCCTCCCAAACTCCAATGCTATCTGCCTGGGCCTCCGAGTATACCCAGAGGCAGCCTCAGCAATTGCGAAAGCCCAGGGATTCCTCCCACCGCAAAGGAGCCAGGACCAAAAGCTCTTGCTGCTCTTCAAGTAGCCAGGACACCCCATTCACAGACCCACCAACGCTGGTGCTGTCTCTTTCTAGAGGCTCCCAAACTCCAATATTATCTGCCTGCGGAGCTGAGTATACCCGGAGCCCAGCTCAGCAATTGCGAATGTCCAGGGATTCCTCCCACCCCAAAGGGGCCACGACCAAAAGCTCTTGCTGCTCTTCAAGTAGCCGGGACACCCCGTTCACAGACCCACCAACGCTGGCGCTGTCTCTTTCTAGAGCCTCGCAAAGAGAACACTGTTTCCCTGGGCCGCTGAGGATACCTGGAGGCAGGCTCAGCAACTGCGAACGTCCAGGGATTCCTCCCACCGCAAAGGGGCCAGGACCAAAAGCTCTTGCTGCTCTTCAAGTAGCGAGGCAAAACCCATTGACAGACCCACCAACGCTGGCGCTGTCTCTTTCTAGAGACTCCTAAAATTGAACACTCTTTGCGTGGGATGGTAAGGACACCCGGAGGCAGGCTCAGCAATTGTGAACGTCCAGGGATTCCTCCCACCGCAAAGGGGCCAGGACCAAAAGCTCTTGCTGCTCTTCAAGTAGTCAGGACACCCCATTCACAGACCCACCAACGCTGGTGCTGTCTCTTTCTAGAGCCTCCCAAACTCCAATATTATCTGCCTGCGGAGCTGAGTATACCCGGAGCCCAGCTCAGCAATTGCGAATGTCCAGGGATTCCTCCCACCCCAAAGGAGCCACGACCAAAAGCTCTTGCTGCTCTTCAAGTAGCCGGGACACCCCATTCACAGACCCACCAACTCTGGCGCTGTCTCTTTCTAGAGACTCCCAAAATTGAACACTCTTTGCGTGGGATGGTAAGGACACCCGGAGGCAGGCTCAGCAATTGCGAACGTCCAGGGATTCCTCCCACCGCAAAGGGGCCAGGACCAAAAGCTCTTGCTGCTCTTCAAGTAGCCAGGACACCCCATTCACAGCCCCAAAAACACGGGCACTGTCTCTTTCCAGAGCCTCCCAAAAGAGAACACTGTTTGCGTGGGCCGCTGAGGACACCCGGAGGCAGGCTCAGCAATTGCGAACGTCCAGGGATTCCTGCCACCCCAAAGGCACCAAGACCAAAAGCTCTTGCTGCTCTTCAAGTAGCCAGGACACCCCATTCACAGACCCACCAACGCTGGCGCTGTCTCTTTCTAGTGCCTCCCAAAGCCCAGTAATATCTGCGTGGGCCGCCGAGTACACCCGGAGGCAGGATCAGCAATTGCGAACGTCCAGAGATTCCTGCCACCCCAAAGGCGCCAGGACCAAAAGCTCTTGCTGCTCTTCAAGTAGCGAGGCAAACCGCATTGACAGACCCACCAACGCTGGTGCTGTCTCTTTCTAGAGCCTCCCAAAAGAGAACACTGCTTGCGTGGGCCGCTGAGGACACCCTGAGGCAGGCTCAGCAATTGCGAACGTCCAGGGATTCCTCCCACCCCAAAGGGGCCAGGACCAAAAGCTCTTGCTGCTCTTCAAGTAGCCATGACACCCCATTCACTGACACACGAATGCTGGCGCTGTCTCTTTCTAGTGTCTCCCAAAGCCGAATAATATCTGCATGGACCGCCGAGTACACTTGGAGGCAGGCTCAGCAATTGCGAAAGCCCAGGGATTCCTCCCACCGCAAAGGGGCCAGGACCAAGAGCTCTTCCTGCTCTTCAAGTAGCCACGCAACCCCATTCACAGCCCCACCAACGCTGGCGCTGTCTCTTTCTAGAGCCTCCCAAAATTGAACACTATTGGGTGGGCTGCTGAGGACACCCGGAGGCAGGCTCAGCAATTGTGAACGTCCAGAGGTTCCTCCCACCGCAAAGGGGCCGGGATCAAAAGCTCTTGCTGCTCTTCAAGTAGTCAGGACACCCCATTGACAGACCCACCAACACTGGTGCTGTCTCTTTCCAGAGCCTCCCAAAAGAGAACACTGCTTGCGTGGGCCGCTGAGGACACCCGGCGGCAGGATCAGCAATTGCGAACGTCCAGGGATTCCTGCCACCGCAAAGGGGCCAGGACCAAAAGCTCTTGCTGCTCTTCAAGTAGCCAGGACACCCCATTCACAGACCCACCAACTCTGGCGCTGTCTCTTTCTAGAGACTCCCAAAATTGAACACTCTTTGCGTGGGATGGTAAGGACACCCGGAGGCAGGCTCAGCAATTGCGAACGTCCAGGGATTCCTGCCACCGCAAAGGGGCCAGGACCAAAAGCTCTTGCTGCTCTTCAAGTAGCCAGGACACCCCATTCACAGCCCCAAAAACACTGGCACTGTCTCTTTCCAGAGCCTCCCAAAAGAGAACACTGTTTGCGTGGGCCGCTGAGGACACCCGGAGGCAGGCTCAGCAATTGCGAACGTCCAGGGATTCCTGCCACCCCAAAGGCGCCAAGACCAAAAGCTCTTGCTGCTCTTCAAGTAGCCAGGACACCCCATTCACAGCCCCAAAAACACTGGCACTGTCTCTTTCCAGAGCCTCCCAAAAGAGAACACTGCTTGCGTGGGCCGCTGAGGACACCCTGAGGCAGGCTCAGCAATTGCGAATGTCCAGGGATTCCTCCCACCGCAAAGGGGCCAGGACCAAAAGCTCTTGCTGCTCTTCAAGTAGCCAGGCAAACCCCATTCACAGCCCCAGAAACACTGGCACTGTCTCTTTCTAGAGCCTCCCAAAAGAGAACACTGCTTGCGTGGGCCGCTGAGGACAATCAGAGCCAAGCTCAGCAATTGCGAACGTCCAGGGATTCCTGCCACCGCAAAGGGGCCAGGACCAAAAGCTCTTGCTGCTCTTCAAGTAGCCAAGACACCCCGTTCACTGACACACAAATGCTGGCGCTGTCTCTTTCTAGTGTCTCCCAAAGCCGAATAATATCTGCATGGACCGCCGAGTACACTTGGAGGCAGGCTCAGCAATTGCGAAAGCCCAGGGATTCCTCCCACCGCAAAGGGGCCAGGACCAAGAGCTCTTCCTGCTCTTCAAGTAGCCACGCAACCCCATTCACAGCCCCACCAACGCTGGCGCTGTCTCTTTCTAGAGCCTCCGAAAAGAGAACACTGTTTGCGTGGGCTGCTGCGGACACCCGGAGGCAGGCTCAGCAATTGTGAACGTCCAGGGATTCCTCCCACCGCTAAAGGGCCGGGATCAAAAGCTCTTGCTGCTCTTCAAGTAGTCAGGACACCCCATTGACAGACCCACCAACACTGGTGCTGTCTCTTTCTAGAGCCTCCCAAAAGAGAAAACTGTTTGCGTGGGCTGCTGAGGACACCCGGAGGCAGGATCAGCAATTGCGAACGTCCAGGGATTCCTGCCACCCCAAAGGCGCCAGGACCAAAAGCTATTTCTGCTCTTCAAGTAGTGAGGCAAACCCCATTCATAGACCCACGAACGCTGGCACTGTCTCTTTCTAGAGCCTCCCAAAAGAGAACACTGTTTGCGTAGGCCGCTGAGGACACACTGAGGCAGGCACAGCAATTGCGAACGTCCAGGGATTCCTCCCACCCCAAAGGGGCCAGGACCAAAAGCTCTTGCTGCTTTTCAAGTAGCCAGGCAACCCGATTCACAGCCCCACCAACGCTGGCGCTGACTTTTTCTAGGGCCTCCCAAACTTCAATACTATCTTAAAGGTCCGCCTTGTAAAGTGGGAGCGAGGCTCAGCAATTGCGAACGTCCAGGGATTCCTCCCACCCCAAAGGGCCCAGGACCAAAAGCTCTTGCTGCTTTTCAAGTAGCCAGGCAACCCCATTCACAGACCCACCAACGCTGGCGCTGACTTTTTCTAGGGCCTCCCAAACTTCAATACTATCTCAAAGGTCCGCCTTGTAAAGTGGGAGCGAGGCTCAGCAATTGCGAACGTCCAGGGATTCCTCCCACCCCAAAGGGGCCACGACCAAAGCTCTTGCTGCTCTTCAAGTAGCCGGGACACCCCATTCACAGACCCACCAACGCTGGCGCTATCTCTTTCTAGAGCCTCGCAAAGAGAACACTGTTTGCCTGGGCTGCTGAGGATACCTGGAGGCAGGCTCAGCAACTGCGAATGTCCAGGGATTCCTCCCACCGCAAAGGGGCCAGGACCAAAAGCTCTTGCTGCTCTTCAAGTAGTCAGGACACCCCATTCACAGACCCACCAACGCTGGCGCTGTCTCTTTCTAGAGCCTCCCAAACTCCAATATTATCTGCCTGCGGAGCTGAGTATACCCGGAGCCCAGCTCAGCAATTGCGAATGTCCAGGGATTCCTCCCACCACAAAGGGGCCACGACCGAAAGCTCTTGCTGCTCTTCAAGTAGCGAGGCAAAACCCATTGACAGACCCACCAACGCTGGCGCTGTCTCTTTCTAGAGACTCCCAAAATTAAACACTCTTTGCGTGGGATGGTAAGGACACCCGGAGGCAGGCTCAGCAATTGCGAACGTCCAGGGATTCCTCCCACCGCAAAGGGGCCAGGACCAAAAGCTCTTGCTGCTCTTCAAGTAGCCAGGACACCCCATTCACAGCCCCAAAAACACTGGCACTGTCTCTTTCCAGAGCCTCCCAAAAGAGAACACTGTTTGCGTGGGCCGCTGAGGACACCCGGAGGCAGGCTCAGCAACTGCGAACGTCCAGGGATTCCTGCCACCCCACAGGCGCCAGGACCAAAAGCTCTTGCTGCTCTTCAAGTAGCCAGGACACCCCATTCACAGACCCACCAACGCTGGCGCTGTCTCTTTCTAGTGTCTCCCAAAGCCGAATAATATCTACATGGACCGCCGAGTACACCCGGAGGCAGGCTCAGCAATTGCGAACGTCCAGGGATTCCTCCCAGCGCAAAGGGGCCAGGACCAAAAGCTCTTGCTGCTCTTCAAGTAGCCAGGCAAACCCCATTGACAGACCCACCAACGCTGGTGCTGTCTCTTTCTAGAGCCTCCCAAAAGAGAACACTGCTTGCGTGGGCCGCTGAGGACAACCAGAGCCAAGCTCAGCAATTGCGAACGTCCAGGGATTCCTCCCACCGCAAAGGGGCCAGGACCAAAAGCTCTTGCTGCTCTTCAAGTAGCCAGGACACCCCGTTCACTGACACACAAATGCTGGCGCTGTCTCTTTCTAGTGTCTCCCAAAGCCGAATAATATCTGCATGGACCGCCGAGTACACTTGGAGGCAGGCTCAGCAATTGCGAAAGCCCAGGGATTCCTCCCACCGCAAAGGGGCCAGGACCAAGAGCTCTTCCTGCTCTTCAAGTAGCCACGCAACCCCATTCACAGCCCCACCAACGCTGGCGCTGTCTCTTTCTAGAGCCTCCCAAAATTGAACACTATTGGGTGGGCTGCTGAGGACACCCGGAGGCAGGCTCAGCAATTCTGAACGTCCAGAGGTTCCTCCCACCGCAAAGGGGCCACGACCAAAAGCTCTTGCTGCTCTTTAAGTAGTCAGGACACCCCATTGACAGCCCCAAAAACACTGGCACTGTCTCTTTCCAGAGCCTCCCAAAAGAGAACACTGTTTGCGTGGGCCGCTGAGGACACCCTGAGGCAGGCTCAGCAATTGCGAACGTCCAGGGATTCCTGCCACCCCAAAGGGGCCAGGACCAAAAGCTCTTGCTGCTCTTCAAGTAGTCACGCAACCCCATTCACAGCCCCACCAACACTGGTGCTGTCTCTTTCTAGAGCCTCCCAAAAGAGAAAACTGTTTGCGTGGGCTGCTGGGGACACCCGGAGGCAGGCTCAGCAATTGCGAACGTCCAGGGATTCCTGCCACCCCAAAGGCGCCAGGACCAAAAGCTCTTGCTGCTCTTCAAGTAGCCACGTAACCCCATTCATAGGCCCACCAAAGATGTCACTGTCTCTTTCTAGAGCCTCCCAAACTCCAATGCTATCTGCCTGGGCCTCCGAGTATACCCAGAGGCAGCCGCAGCAATTGCGAAAGCCCAGGGATTCCTCCCACCGCAAAGGAGCCAGGACCAAAAGCTCTTGCTGCTCTTCAAGTAGCCAGGACACCCCATTCACAGACCCACCAACGCTGGTGCTGTCTCTTTCTACAGCCTCCCAAACTCCAATATTAACTGCCTGCGGAGCTGAGTATACACGGAGCCCAGCTCAGCAATTGCGAATGTCCAGGGATTCCTCCCACCCCAAAGGAGCCACGACCAAAAGCTCTTGCTGCTCTTCAAGTAGCCGGGACACCCCATTCACAGACCCACCAACTCTGGCGCTGTCTCTTTCTAGAGCCTCGCAAAGAGAACACTGTTTGCCTGGGCCGCTCAGGACACCTGGAGGCAGGCTCAGCAACTGCGAACGTCCAGGGATTCCTCCCACCGCAAAGGGGCCAGGACCAAAAGCTCTTGCTGCTCTTCAAGTAGCGAGGCAAAACCCATTGACAGACCCACCAACGCTGGCGCTGTCTCTTTCTAGAGACTCCCAAAATTGAACACTCTTTGCGTGGGATGGTAAGGACACCCGGAGGCAGGCTCAGCAACTGCGAACGTCCAGGGATTCCTCCCACCGCAAAGGGGCCGGGACCAAAAGCTCTTGCTGCTCTTCAAGTAGCGAGGCAAACCCCATTCACAGCCCCACCAACGCTGGTGCTGTCTCTTCTTAGAGCCTCCCAAACTCCAATATTATATGCCTGCGGAGATGAGTGTACCCGGAGCCCAGCTCAGCAATTGGGAATGTCCAGGGATTCCTCCCACCCCAAAGGAGCCACGACCAAAAGCTCTTGCTGCTCTTCAAGTAGCCGGGACACGCCATTCACAGCCCCAAAAACACTGGCACTGTCTCTTTCCAGAGCCTCCCAATAGAGAACACTGTTTGCGTGGGCCGCTGAGGACACCCTGAGGCAGGCTCAGCAATTGCGAACGTCCAGGGATTCCTGCCACCCCAAAGGCGCCAGGACCAAAAGCTCTTGCTGCTCTTCAAGTAGCCAGGCAACCCCATTCACAGCCCCACCAACGCTGGCGCTGTCTGTTTCTAGTGCCTCCCAAAGCCCAGTACTATCTGCGTGGGCCGCCGAGTACACCCGGCGGCAGGCTCAGCAATTGTGAACGTCCAGGGATTCCTGCCACCGCAAAGGGGCCAGGACCAAAAGCTCTTGCTGCTCTTCAAGTAGCGAGGCAAACCCCATTGACAGACCCACCAACGCTGTGCTGTCTCTTTCCAGAGCCTCCCAAAAGAGAACACTGCTTGCGTGGGCCGCTGAGGACACCCTGAGGCAGGCTCAGCAATTGCGAACGTCCAGGGATTCCTGCCACCCCACAGGCGCCAGGACCAAAAGCTCTTGCTGCTCTTCAAGTAGCCACGTAACCCCATTCATAGGCCAACCAAAGATGTCACTGTCTCTTTCTAGAGCCTCCCAAACTCCAATGCTATCTGCCTGGGCCTCCGAGTATACCCAGAGGCAGCCTCAGCAATTGCGAAACCCCAGGGATTCCTCCCACCGCAAAGGAGCCAGGACCAAAAGCTCTTGCTGCTCTTCAAGTAGCCAGGACACCCCATTCACAGACCCACCAACGCTGGTGCTGTCTCTTTCTAGAGCCTCCCAAACTCCAATATTATCTGCCTGCGGAGCTGAGTATACCCGGAGCCCAGCTCAGCAATTGCGAATGTCCAGGGATTCCTCCCACCCCAAAAAAGCCACGACCAAAAGCTCTTGCTGCTCTTCAAGTAGCCGGGACACCCCGTTCACAGACCCACCAACGCTGGCACTGTCTCTTTCTAGAGCCTCGCAAAGAGAACACTGTTTCCCTGGGCCGCTGAGGATACCTGGAGGCAGGCTCAGCAACTGCGAACGTCCAGGGATTCCTCCCACCGCAAAGGCGCCACGACCAAAAGCTCTTGCTGCTCTTCAAGTAGCGAGGCAAAACCCATTGACAGACCCACCAACGCTGGCGCTGTCTCTTTCTAGAGACTCCCAAAATTGAACACTCTTTGCGTGGGATGGTAAGGACACCCGGAGGCAGGCTCAGCAATTGTGAACGTCCAGGGATTCCTCCCACCGCAAAGGGGCCAGGACCAAAAGCTCTTGCTGCTCTTCAAGTAGCCAGGCAAACCCCATTCACAGCCCCAGAAACACTGGCACTGTCTCTTTCTAGAGCCTCCCAAAAGAGAACACTGCTTGCGTGGGCCGCTGAGGACAATCAGAGCCAAGCTCAGCAATTGCGAACGTCCAGGGATTCCTGCCACCGCAAAGGGGCCAGGACCAAAAGCTCTTGCTGCTCTTCAAGTAGCCAAGACACCCCGTTCACTGACACACAAATGCTGGCGCTGTCTCTTTCTAGTGTCTCCCAAAGCCGAATAATATCTGCATGGACCGCCGAGTACACTTGGAGGCAGGCTCAGCAATTGCGAAAGCCCAGGGATTCCTCCCACCGCAAAGGGGCCAGGACCAAGAGCTCTTCCTGCTCTTCAAGTAGCCACGCAACCCCATTCACAGCCCCACCAACGCTGGCGCTGTCTCTTTCTAGAGCCTCCGAAAAGAGAACACTGTTTGCGTGGGCTGCTGCGGACACCCGGAGGCAGGCTCAGCAATTGTGAACGTCCAGGGATTCCTCCCACCGCTAAAGGGCCGGGATCAAAAGCTCTTGCTGCTCTTCAAGTAGTCAGGACACCCCATTGACAGACCCACCAACACTGGTGCTGTCTCTTTCTAGAGCCTCCCAAAAGAGAAAACTGTTTGCGTGGGCTGCTGAGGACACCCGGAGGCAGGATCAGCAATTGCGAACGTCCAGGGATTCCTGCCACCCCAAAGGCGCCAGGACCAAAAGCTATTTCTGCTCTTCAAGTAGTGAGGCAAACCCCATTCATAGACCCACGAACGCTGGCACTGTCTCTTTCTAGAGCCTCCCAAAAGAGAACACTGTTTGCGTAGGCCGCTGAGGACACACTGAGGCAGGCACAGCAATTGCGAACGTCCAGGGATTCCTCCCACCCCAAAGGGGCCAGGACCAAAAGCTCTTGCTGCTTTTCAAGTAGCCAGGCAACCCGATTCACAGCCCCACCAACGCTGGCGCTGACTTTTTCTAGGGCCTCCCAAACTTCAATACTATCTTAAAGGTCCGCCTTGTAAAGTGGGAGCGAGGCTCAGCAATTGCGAACGTCCAGGGATTCCTCCCACCCCAAAGGGCCCAGGACCAAAAGCTCTTGCTGCTTTTCAAGTAGCCAGGCAACCCCATTCACAGACCCACCAACGCTGGCGCTGACTTTTTCTAGGGCCTCCCAAACTTCAATACTATCTCAAAGGTCCGCCTTGTAAAGTGGGAGCGAGGCTCAGCAATTGCGAACGTCCAGGGATTCCTCCCACCCCAAAGGGGCCACGACCAAAGCTCTTGCTGCTCTTCAAGTAGCCGGGACACCCCATTCACAGACCCACCAACGCTGGCGCTATCTCTTTCTAGAGCCTCGCAAAGAGAACACTGTTTGCCTGGGCTGCTGAGGATACCTGGAGGCAGGCTCAGCAACTGCGAATGTCCAGGGATTCCTCCCACCGCAAAGGGGCCAGGACCAAAAGCTCTTGCTGCTCTTCAAGTAGCCAGGACACCACATTCACAGCCCCACCAACGCTGGTGCTGTCCCTTTCTAGCGTCTCCCAAAGCCAAAGAATATCTGCCTGGGCCGCCGAGTACTCTTGGAGGCAGGCTCAGCAATTGCGAAAGCCCAGGGATTCCTCCCAAACCAAAGGGGCCAGGACCAAAAGCTCTTGCTGCTCTTCAAGTAGCCAGGGAAACCCCATTCACAGCCCCACGAATACTGGCACTGTCTCTTTCTAGAGCCTCCCAAAAGAGAACACTGTTTGCGTGGGCCGCTGAGGACACCCTGAGGCAGGCTCAGCAATTGTGAACGTCCAGGGATTCCTCCCACCCCAAAGGGGCCAGGACCAAAAGCTCTTGCTGCTCTTCAAGTAGTCAGGACACCCCATTCACAGACCCACCAACGCTGGCGCTGTCTCTTTCTAGAGCCTCCCAAACTCCAATATTATCTGCCTGCGGAGCTGAGTATACCCGGAGCCCAGCTCAGCAATTGCGAATGTCCAGGGATTCCTCCCACCACAAAGGGGCCACGACCGAAAGCTCTTGCTGCTCTTCAAGTAGCGAGGCAAAACCCATTGACAGACCCACCAACGCTGGCGCTGTCTCTTTCTAGAGACTCCCAAAATTAAACACTCTTTGCGTGGGATGGTAAGGACACCCGGAGGCAGGCTCAGCAATTGCGAACGTCCAGGGATTCCTCCCACCGCAAAGGGGCCAGGACCAAAAGCTCTTGCTGCTCTTCAAGTAGCCAGGACACCCCATTCACAGCCCCAAAAACACTGGCACTGTCTCTTTCCAGAGCCTCCCAAAAGAGAACACTGTTTGCGTGGGCCGCTGAGGACACCCGGAGGCAGGCTCAGCAACTGCGAACGTCCAGGGATTCCTGCCACCCCACAGGCGCCAGGACCAAAAGCTCTTGCTGCTCTTCAAGTAGCCAGGACACCCCATTCACAGACCCACCAACGCTGGCGCTGTCTCTTTCTAGTGTCTCCCAAAGCCGAATAATATCTACATGGACCGCCGAGTACACCCGGAGGCAGGCTCAGCAATTGCGAACGTCCAGGGATTCCTCCCAGCGCAAAGGGGCCAGGACCAAAAGCTCTTGCTGCTCTTCAAGTAGCCAGGCAAACCCCATTGACAGACCCACCAACGCTGGTGCTGTCTCTTTCTAGAGCCTCCCAAAAGAGAACACTGCTTGCGTGGGCCGCTGAGGACAACCAGAGCCAAGCTCAGCAATTGCGAACGTCCAGGGATTCCTCCCACCGCAAAGGGGCCAGGACCAAAAGCTCTTGCTGCTCTTCAAGTAGCCAGGACACCCCGTTCACTGACACACAAATGCTGGCGCTGTCTCTTTCTAGTGTCTCCCAAAGCCGAATAATATCTGCATGGACCGCCGAGTACACTTGGAGGCAGGCTCAGCAATTGCGAAAGCCCAGGGATTCCTCCCACCGCAAAGGGGCCAGGACCAAGAGCTCTTCCTGCTCTTCAAGTAGCCACGCAACCCCATTCACAGCCCCACCAACGCTGGCGCTGTCTCTTTCTAGAGCCTCCCAAAATTGAACACTATTGGGTGGGCTGCTGAGGACACCCGGAGGCAGGCTCAGCAATTCTGAACGTCCAGAGGTTCCTCCCACCGCAAAGGGGCCACGACCAAAAGCTCTTGCTGCTCTTTAAGTAGTCAGGACACCCCATTGACAGCCCCAAAAACACTGGCACTGTCTCTTTCCAGAGCCTCCCAAAAGAGAACACTGTTTGCGTGGGCCGCTGAGGACACCCTGAGGCAGGCTCAGCAATTGCGAACGTCCAGGGATTCCTGCCACCCCAAAGGCGCCAGGACCAAAAGCTCTTGCTGCTCTTCAAGTAGTCACGCAACCCCATTCACAGCCCCACCAACACTGGTGCTGTCTCTTTCTAGAGCCTCCCAAAAGAGAAAACTGTTTGCGTGGGCTGCTGGGGACACCCGGAGGCAGGCTCAGCAATTGCGAACGTCCAGGGATTCCTGCCACCCCAAAGGCGCCAGGACCAAAAGCTCTTGCTGCTCTTCAAGTAGCCACGTAACCCCATTCATAGGCCCACCAAAGATGTCACTGTCTCTTTCTAGAGCCTCCCAAACTCCAATGCTATCTGCCTGGGCCTCCGAGTATACCCAGAGGCAGCCGCAGCAATTGCGAAAGCCCAGGGATTCCTCCCACCGCAAAGGAGCCAGGACCAAAAGCTCTTGCTGCTCTTCAAGTAGCCAGGACACCCCATTCACAGACCCACCAACGCTGGTGCTGTCTCTTTCTACAGCCTCCCAAACTCCAATATTAACTGCCTGCGGAGCTGAGTATACACGGAGCCCAGCTCAGCAATTGCGAATGTCCAGGGATTCCTCCCACCCCAAAGGAGCCACGACCAAAAGCTCTTGCTGCTCTTCAAGTAGCCGGGACACCCCATTCACAGACCCACCAACTCTGGCGCTGTCTCTTTCTAGAGCCTCGCAAAGAGAACACTGTTTGCCTGGGCCGCTCAGGACACCTGGAGGCAGGCTCAGCAACTGCGAACGTCCAGGGATTCCTCCCACCGCAAAGGGGCCAGGACCAAAAGCTCTTGCTGCTCTTCAAGTAGCGAGGCAAAACCCATTGACAGACCCACCAACGCTGGCGCTGTCTCTTTCTAGAGACTCCCAAAATTGAACACTCTTTGCGTGGGATGGTAAGGACACCCGGAGGCAGGCTCAGCAACTGCGAACGTCCAGGGATTCCTCCCACCGCAAAGGGGCCGGGACCAAAAGCTCTTGCTGCTCTTCAAGTAGCGAGGCAAACCCCATTCACAGCCCCACCAACGCTGGTGCTGTCTCTTCTTAGAGCCTCCCAAACTCCAATATTATATGCCTGCGGAGATGAGTGTACCCGGAGCCCAGCTCAGCAATTGGGAATGTCCAGGGATTCCTCCCACCCCAAAGGAGCCACGACCAAAAGCTCTTGCTGCTCTTCAAGTAGCCGGGACACGCCATTCACAGCCCCAAAAACACTGGCACTGTCTCTTTCCAGAGCCTCCCAATAGAGAACACTGTTTGCGTGGGCCGCTGAGGACACCCTGAGGCAGGCTCAGCAATTGCGAACGTCCAGGGATTCCTGCCACCCCAAAGGCGCCAGGACCAAAAGCTCTTGCTGCTCTTCAAGTAGCCAGGCAACCCCATTCACAGCCCCACCAACGCTGGCGCTGTCTGTTTCTAGTGCCTCCCAAAGCCCAGTACTATCTGCGTGGGCCGCCGAGTACACCCGGCGGCAGGCTCAGCAATTGTGAACGTCCAGGGATTCCTGCCACCGCAAAGGGGCCAGGACCAAAAGCTCTTGCTGCTCTTCAAGTAGCGAGGCAAACCCCATTGACAGACCCACCAACGCTGTGCTGTCTCTTTCCAGAGCCTCCCAAAAGAGAACACTGCTTGCGTGGGCCGCTGAGGACACCCTGAGGCAGGCTCAGCAATTGCGAACGTCCAGGGATTCCTGCCACCCCACAGGCGCCAGGACCAAAAGCTCTTGCTGCTCTTCAAGTAGCCACGTAACCCCATTCATAGGCCAACCAAAGATGTCACTGTCTCTTTCTAGAGCCTCCCAAACTCCAATGCTATCTGCCTGGGCCTCCGAGTATACCCAGAGGCAGCCTCAGCAATTGCGAAACCCCAGGGATTCCTCCCACCGCAAAGGAGCCAGGACCAAAAGCTCTTGCTGCTCTTCAAGTAGCCAGGACACCCCATTCACAGACCCACCAACGCTGGTGCTGTCTCTTTCTAGAGCCTCCCAAACTCCAATATTATCTGCCTGCGGAGCTGAGTATACCCGGAGCCCAGCTCAGCAATTGCGAATGTCCAGGGATTCCTCCCACCCCAAAAAAGCCACGACCAAAAGCTCTTGCTGCTCTTCAAGTAGCCGGGACACCCCGTTCACAGACCCACCAACGCTGGCACTGTCTCTTTCTAGAGCCTCGCAAAGAGAACACTGTTTCCCTGGGCCGCTGAGGATACCTGGAGGCAGGCTCAGCAACTGCGAACGTCCAGGGATTCCTCCCACCGCAAAGGCGCCACGACCAAAAGCTCTTGCTGCTCTTCAAGTAGCGAGGCAAAACCCATTGACAGACCCACCAACGCTGGCGCTGTCTCTTTCTAGAGACTCCCAAAATTGAACACTCTTTGCGTGGGATGGTAAGGACACCCGGAGGCAGGCTCAGCAATTGTGAACGTCCAGGGATTCCTCCCACCGCAAAGGGGCCAGGACCAAAAGCTCTTGCTGCTCTTCAAGTAGTCAGGACACCCCATTCACAGACCCACCAACGCTGGTGCTGTCTCTTTCTAGAGCCTCCCAATCTCCAATATTATCTGCCTGCGGAGCTGAGTATACCCGGAGCCCAACTCAGCAATTGCGAATGTCCAGGGATTCCTCCCACCCCAAAGGAGCCAGGACCAAAAGCTATTTCTGCTCTTCAAGTAGTGAGGCAAACCCCATTCATAGACCCACGAACGCTGGCACTGTCTCTTTCTAGAGCCTCCCAAAAGAGAACACTGTTTGCGTAGGCCGCTGAGGACACACTGAGGCAGGCACAGCAATTGCGAACGTCCAGGGATTCCTCCCACCCCAAAGGGGCCAGGACCAAAAGCTCTTGCTGCTTTTCAAGTAGCCAGGCAACCCGATTCACAGCCCCACCAACGCTGGCGCTGACTTTTTCGAGGGCCTCCCAAACTTCAATACTATCTCAAAGGTCCGCCTTGTAAAGTGGGAGCGAGGCTCAGCAATTGCGAACGTCCAGGGATTCCTCCCACCCCAAAGGGGCCACGACCAAAGCTCTTGCTGCTCTTCAAGTAGCCGGGACACCCCATTCACAGACCCAACAACGCTGGCGCTATCTCTTTCTAGAGCCTCGCAAAGAGAACACTGTTTGCCTGGGCTGCTGAGGATACCTGGAGGCAGGCTCAGCAACTGCGAACGTCCAGGGATTCCTCCCACCGCAAAGGGGCCAGGACCAAAAGCTCTTGCTGCTCTTCAAGTAGCCAGGACACCACATTCACAGCCCCACCAACGCTGGTGCTGTCCCTTTCTAGCGTCTCCCAAAGCCAAAGAATATCTGCCTGGGCCGCCGAGTACTCTTGGAGGCAGGCTCAGCAATTGCGAAAGCCCAGGGATTCCTCCCAAACCAAAGGGGCCAGGACCAAAAGCTCTTGCTGCTCTTCAAGTAGCCAGGGAAACCCCATTCACAGCCCCACGAATACTGGCACTGTCTCTTTCTAGAGCCTCCCAAAAGAGAACACTGTTTGCGTGGGCCGCTGAGGACACCCTGAGGCAGGCTCAGCAATTGTGAACGTCCAGGGATTCCTCCCACCCCAAAGGGGCCAGGACCAAAAGCTCTTGCTGCTCTTCAAGTAGTCAGGACACCCCATTCACAGACCCACCAACGCTGGCGCTGTCTCTTTCTAGAGCCTCCCAAACTCCAATATTATCTGCCTGCGGAGCTGAGTATACCCGGAGCCCAGCTCAGCAATTGCGAATGTCCAGGGATTCCTCCCACCACAAAGGGGCCACGACCGAAAGCTCTTGCTGCTCTTCAAGTAGCGAGGCAAAACCCATTGACAGACCCACCAACGCTGGCGCTGTCTCTTTCTAGAGACTCCCAAAATTAAACACTCTTTGCGTGGGATGGTAAGGACACCCGGAGGCAGGCTCAGCAATTGCGAACGTCCAGGGATTCCTCCCACCGCAAAGGGGCCGGGACCAAAAGCTCTTGCTGCTCTTCAAGTAGCCAGGACACCCCATTCACAGCCCCAAAAACACTGGCACTGTCTCTTTCCAGAGCCTCCCAAAAGAGAACACTGTTTGCGTGGGCCGCTGAGGACACCCGGAGGCAGGCTCAGCAACTGCGAACGTCCAGGGATTCCTGCCACCCCACAGGCGCCAGGACCAAAAGCTCTTGCTGCTCTTCAAGTAGCCAGGACACCCCATTCACAGACCCACCAACGCTGGCGCTGTCTCTTTCTAGTGTCTCCCAAAGCCGAATAATATCTACATGGACCGCCGAGTACACCCGGAGGCAGGCTCAGCAATTGCGAACGTCCAGGGATTCCTCCCAGCGCAAAGGGGCCAGGACCAAAAGCTCTTGCTGCTCTTCAAGTAGCCAGGCAAACCCCATTGACAGACCCACCAACGCTGGTGCTGTCTCTTTCTAGAGCCTCCCAAAAGAGAACACTGCTTGCGTGGGTCGCTGAGGACAACCAGAGCCAAGCTCAGCAATTGCGAACGTCCAGGGATTCCTCCCACCGCAAAGGGGCCAGGACCAAAAGCTCTTGCT
Organism: Platalea minor; assembly: GCA_037975005.1. Taxonomy (NCBI): domain Eukaryota; kingdom Metazoa; phylum Chordata; class Aves; order Pelecaniformes; family Threskiornithidae; genus Platalea; species Platalea minor. The sequence continues at coordinate 45,526 of JBBPFK010000220.1, forward strand.
GCTCTTCAAGTAGCCAGGACACCCCGTTCACTGACACACAAATGCTGGCGCTGTCTCTTTCTAGTGTCTCCCAAAGCCGAATAATATCTGCATGGACCGCTGAGTACACTTGGAGGCAGGCTCAGCAATTGCGAAAGCCCAGGGATTCCTACCAACCCAAAGGGGCCAGGACCAAGAGCTCTTCCTGCTCTTCAATTAGCCACGCAACCCCATTCACAGCCCCACCAATGCTGGCGCTGTCTCTTTCTAGAGCCTCCCAAAATTGAACACTATTGGGTGGGCTGCTGAGGACACCCGGAGGCAGGCTCAGCAATTCTGAACGTCCAGAGGTTCCTCCCACCGCAAAGGGGCCACGACCAAAAGCTCTTGCTGCTCTTTAAGTAGTCAGGACACCCCATTGACAGCCCCAAAAACACTGGCACTGTCTCTTTCCAGAGCCTCCCAAAAGAGAACACTGTTTGCGTGGGCCGCTGAGGACACCCTGAGGCAGGCTCAGCAATTGCGAACGTCCAGGGATTCCTGCCACCCCAAAGGCGCCAGGACCAAAAGCTCTTGCTGCTCTTCAAGTAGTCACGCAACCCCATTCACAGCCCCACCAACACTGGTGCTGTCTCTTTCTAGAGCCTCCCAAAAGAGAAAACTGTTTGCGTGGGCTGCTGGGGACACCCGGAGGCAGGCTCAGCAATTGCGAACGTCCAGGGATTCCTGCCACCCCAAAGGCGCCAGGACCAAAAGCTCTTGCTGCTCTTCAAGTAGCCACGTAACCCCATTCATAGGCCCACCAAAGATGTCACTGTCTCTTTCTAGAGCCTCCCAAACTCCAATGCTATCTGCCTGGGCCTCCGAGTATACCCAGAGGCAGCCGCAGCAATTGCGAAAGCCCAGGGATTCCTCCCACCGCAAAGGAGCCAGGACCAAAAGCTCTTGCTGCTCTTCAAGTAGCCAGGACACCCCATTCACAGACCCACCAACGCTGGTGCTGTCTCTTTCTACAGCCTCCCAAACTCCAATATTAACTGCCTGCGGAGCTGAGTATACACGGAGCCCAGCTCAGCAATTGCGAATGTCCAGGGATTCCTCCCACCCCAAAGGAGCCACGACCAAAAGCTCTTGCTGCTCTTCAAGTAGCCGGGACACCCCATTCACAGACCCACCAACTCTGGCGCTGTCTCTTTCTAGAGCCTCGCAAAGAGAACACTGTTTGCCTGGGCCGCTCAGGACACCTGGAGGCAGGCTCAGCAACTGCGAACGTCCAGGGATTCCTCCCACCGCAAAGGGGCCAGGACCAAAAGCTCTTGCTGCTCTTCAAGTAGCGAGGCAAAACCCATTGACAGACCCACCAACGCTGGCGCTGTCTCTTTCTAGAGACTCCCAAAATTGAACACTCTTTGCGTGGGATGGTAAGGACACCCGGAGGCAGGCTCAGCAACTGCGAACGTCCAGGGATTCCTCCCACCGCAAAGGGGCCGGGACCAAAAGCTCTTGCTGCTCTTCAAGTAGCGAGGCAAACCCCATTCACAGCCCCACCTACGCTGGTGCTGTCTCTTCTTAGAGCCTCCCAAACTCCAATATTATATGCCTGCGGAGATGAGTGTACCCGGAGCCCAGCTCAGCAATTGGGAATGTCCAGGGATTCCTCCCACCCCAAAGGAGCCACGACCAAAAGCTCTTGCTGCTCTTCAAGTAGCCGGGACACCCCGTTCACAGACCCACCAACGCTGGCACTGTCTCTTTCTAGAGCCTCGCAAAGAGAACACTGTTTCCCTGGGCCGCTGAGGATACCTGGAGGCAGGCTCAGCAACTGCGAACGTCCAGGGATTCCTCCCACCGCAAAGGCGCCACGACCAAAAGCTCTTGCTGCTCTTCAAGTAGCGAGGCAAAACCCATTGACAGACCCACCAACGCTGGCGCTGTCTCTTTCTAGAGACTCCCAAAATTGAACACTCTTTGCGTGGGATGGTAAGGACACCCGGAGGCAGGCTCAGCAATTGTGAACGTCCAGGGATTCCTCCCACCGCAAAGGGGCCAGGACCAAAAGCTCTTGCTGCTCTTCAAGTAGTCAGGACACCCCATTCACAGACCCACCAACGCTGGTGCTGTCTCTTTCTAGAGCCTCCCAAACTCCAATATTATCTGCCTGCGGAGCTGAGTATACCCGGAGCCCAGCTCAGCAATTGCGAATGTCCAGGGATTCCTCCCACCGCTAAAGGGCCGGGATCAAAAGCTCTTGCTGCTCTTCAAGTAGTCAGGACACCCCATTGACAGACCCACCAACACTGGTGCTGTCTCTTTCTAGAGCCTCCCAAAAGAGAAAACTGTTTGCGTGGGCTGCTGAGGACACCCGGAGGCAGGATCAGCAATTGCGAACGTCCAGGGATTCCTGCCACCCAAAGGCGCCAGGACCAAAAGCTATTTCTGCTCTTCAAGTAGTGAGGCAAACCCCATTCATAGACCCACGAACGCTGGCACTGTCTCTTTCTAGAGCCTCCCAAAAGAGAACACTGTTTGCGTAGGCCGCTGAGGACACACTGAGGCAGGCACAGCAATTGCGAACGTCCAGGGATTCCTCCCACCCCAAAGGGGCCAGGACCAAAAGCTCTTGCTGCTTTTCAAGTAGCCAGGCAACCCGATTCACAGCCCCACCAACGCTGGCGCTGACTTTTTCTAGGGCCTCCCAAACTTCAATACTATCTCAAAGGTCCGCCTTGTAAAGTGGGAGCGAGGCTCAGCAATTGCGAACGTCCAGGGATTCCTCCCACCCCAAAGGGGCCAGGACCAAAAGCTCTTGCTGCTTTTCAAGTAGCCAGGCAACCCGATTCACAGCCCCACGAACGCTGGCGCTGACTTTTTCTAGGGCCTCCCAAACTTCAATACTATCTCAAAGGTCCGCCTTGTAAAGTGGGAGCGAGGCTCAGCAATTGCGAACGTCCAGGGATTCCTCCCACCCCAAAGGGGCCACGACCAAAGCTCTTGCTGCTCTTCAAGTAGCCGGGACACCCCATTCACAGACCCACCAACGCTGGCGCTGTCTCTTTCTAGAGCCTCGCAAAGAGAACACTGTTTGCCTGGGCTGCTGAGGATACCTGGAGGCAGGCTCAGCAACTGCGAATGTCCAGGGATTCCTCCCACCGCAAAGGGGCCAGGACCAAAAGCTCTTGCTGCTCTTCAAGTAGCCAGGACACCCCATTCACAGCCCCAAAAACACTGGCACTGTCTCTTTCCAGAGCCTCCCAAAAGAGAACACTGTTTGCGTGGGCCGCTGAGGACACCCGGAGGCAGGCTCAGCAACTGCGAACGTCCAGGGATTCCTGCCACCCCACAGGCGCCAGGACCAAAAGCTCTTGCTGCTCTTCAAGTAGCCAGGACACCCCATTCACAGACCCACCAACGCTGGCGCTGTCTCTTTCTAGTGTCTCCCAAAGCCGAATAATATCTACATGGACCGCCGAGTACACCCGGAGGCAGGCTCAGCAATTGCGAACGTCCAGGGATTCCTCCCAGCGCAAAGGGGCCAGGACCAAAAGCTCTTGCTGCTCTTCAAGTAGCCAGGCAAACCCCATTGACAGACCCACCAACGCTGGTGCTGTCTCTTTCTAGAGCCTCCCAAAAGAGAACACTGCTTGCGTGGGTCGCTGAGGACAACCAGAGCCAAGCTCAGCAATTGCGAACGTCCAGGGATTCCTCCCACCGCAAAGGGGCCAGGACCAAAAGCTCTTGCTGCTCTTCAAGTAGCCAGGACACCCCGTTCACTGACACACAAATGCTGGCGCTGTCTCTTTCTAGTGTCTCCCAAAGCCGAATAATATCTGCATGGACCGCTGAGTACACTTGGAGGCAGGCTCAGCAATTGCGAAAGCCCAGGGATTCCTACCAACCCAAAGGGGCCAGGACCAAGAGCTCTTCCTGCTCTTCAATTAGCCACGCAACCCCATTCACAGCCCCACCAATGCTGGCGCTGTCTCTTTCTAGAGCCTCCCAAAATTGAACACTATTGGGTGGGCTGCTGAGGACACCCGGAGGCAGGCTCAGCAATTCTGAACGTCCAGAGGTTCCTCCCACCGCAAAGGGGCCACGACCAAAAGCTCTTGCTGCTCTTTAAGTAGTCAGGACACCCCATTGACAGCCCCAAAAACACTGGCACTGTCTCTTTCCAGAGCCTCCCAAAAGAGAACACTGTTTGCGTGGGCCGCTGAGGACACCCTGAGGCAGGCTCAGCAATTGCGAACGTCCAGGGATTCCTGCCACCCCAAAGGCGCCAGGACCAAAAGCTCTTGCTGCTCTTCAAGTAGTCACGCAACCCCATTCACAGCCCCACCAACACTGGTGCTGTCTCTTTCTAGAGCCTCCCAAAAGAGAAAACTGTTTGCGTGGGCTGCTGGGGACACCCGGAGGCAGGCTCAGCAATTGCGAACGTCCAGGGATTCCTGCCACCCCAAAGGCGCCAGGACCAAAAGCTCTTGCTGCTCTTCAAGTAGCCACGTAACCCCATTCATAGGCCCACCAAAGATGTCACTGTCTCTTTCTAGAGCCTCCCAAACTCCAATGCTATCTGCCTGGGCCTCCGAGTATACCCAGAGGCAGCCGCAGCAATTGCGAAAGCCCAGGGATTCCTCCCACCGCAAAGGAGCCAGGACCAAAAGCTCTTGCTGCTCTTCAAGTAGCCAGGACACCCCATTCACAGACCCACCAACGCTGGTGCTGTCTCTTTCTACAGCCTCCCAAACTCCAATATTAACTGCCTGCGGAGCTGAGTATACACGGAGCCCAGCTCAGCAATTGCGAATGTCCAGGGATTCCTCCCACCCCAAAGGAGCCACGACCAAAAGCTCTTGCTGCTCTTCAAGTAGCCGGGACACCCCATTCACAGACCCACCAACTCTGGCGCTGTCTCTTTCTAGAGCCTCGCAAAGAGAACACTGTTTGCCTGGGCCGCTCAGGACACCTGGAGGCAGGCTCAGCAACTGCGAACGTCCAGGGATTCCTCCCACCGCAAAGGAGCCAGGACCAAAAGCTCTTGCTGCTCTTCAAGTAGCGAGGCAAAACCCATTGACAGACCCACCAACGCTGGCGCTGTCTCTTTCTAGAGACTCCCAAAATTGAACACTCTTTGCGTGGGATGGTAAGGACACCCGGAGGCAGGCTCAGCAACTGCGAACGTCCAGGGATTCCTCCCACCGCAAAGGGGCCGGGACCAAAAGCTCTTGCTGCTCTTCAAGTAGCGAGGCAAACCCCATTCACAGCCCCACCTACGCTGGTGCTGTCTCTTCTTAGAGCCTCCCAAACTCCAATATTATATGCCTGCGGAGATGAGTGTACCCGGAGCCCAGCTCAGCAATTGGGAATGTCCAGGGATTCCTCCCACCCCAAAGGAGCCACGACCAAAAGCTCTTGCTGCTCTTCAAGTAGCCGGGACACCCCGTTCACAGACCCACCAACGCTGGCACTGTCTCTTTCTAGAGCCTCGCAAAGAGAACACTGTTTCCCTGGGCCGCTGAGGATACCTGGAGGCAGGCTCAGCAACTGCGAACGTCCAGGGATTCCTCCCACCGCAAAGGCGCCACGACCAAAAGCTCTTGCTGCTCTTCAAGTAGCGAGGCAAAACCCATTGACAGACCCACCAACGCTGGCGCTGTCTCTTTCTAGAGACTCCCAAAATTGAACACTCTTTGCGTGGGATGGTAAGGACACCCGGAGGCAGGCTCAGCAATTGTGAACGTCCAGGGATTCCTCCCACCGCAAAGGGGCCAGGACCAAAAGCTCTTGCTGCTCTTCAAGTAGTCAGGACACCCCATTCACAGACCCACCAACGCTGGTGCTGTCTCTTTCTAGAGCCTCCCAAACTCCAATATTATCTGCCTGCGGAGCTGAGTATACCCGGAGCCCAGCTCAGCAATTGCGAATGTCCAGGGATTCCTCCCACCGCTAAAGGGCCGGGATCAAAAGCTCTTGCTGCTCTTCAAGTAGTCAGGACACCCCATTGACAGACCCACCAACACTGGTGCTGTCTCTTTCTAGAGCCTCCCAAAAGAGAAAACTGTTTGCGTGGGCTGCTGAGGACACCCGGAGGCAGGATCAGCAATTGCGAACGTCCAGGGATTCCTGCCACCCAAAGGCGCCAGGACCAAAAGCTATTTCTGCTCTTCAAGTAGTGAGGCAAACCCCATTCATAGACCCACGAACGCTGGCACTGTCTCTTTCTAGAGCCTCCCAAAAGAGAACACTGTTTGCGTAGGCCGCTGAGGACACACTGAGGCAGGCACAGCAATTGCGAACGTCCAGGGATTCCTCCCACCCCAAAGGGGCCAGGACCAAAAGCTCTTGCTGCTTTTCAAGTAGCCAGGCAACCCGATTCACAGCCCCACCAACGCTGGCGCTGACTTTTTCTAGGGCCTCCCAAACTTCAATACTATCTCAAAGGTCCGCCTTGTAAAGTGGGAGCGAGGCTCAGCAATTGCGAACGTCCAGGGATTCCTCCCACCCCAAAGGGGCCAGGACCAAAAGCTCTTGCTGCTTTTCAAGTAGCCAGGCAACCCGATTCACAGCCCCACGAACGCTGGCGCTGACTTTTTCTAGGGCCTCCCAAACTTCAATACTATCTCAAAGGTCCGCCTTGTAAAGTGGGAGCGAGGCTCAGCAATTGCGAACGTCCAGGGATTCCTCCCACCCCAAAGGGGCCACGACCAAAGCTCTTGCTGCTCTTCAAGTAGCCGGGACACCCCATTCACAGACCCACCAACGCTGGCGCTGTCTCTTTCTAGAGCCTCGCAAAGAGAACACTGTTTGCCTGGGCTGCTGAGGATACCTGGAGGCAGGCTCAGCAACTGCGAATGTCCAGGGATTCCTCCCACCGCAAAGGGGCCAGGACCAAAAGCTCTTGCTGCTCTTCAAGTAGCCAGGACACCACATTCACAGCCCCACCAACGTTGGTGCTGTCCCTTTCTAGCGTCTCCCAAAGCCAAAGAATATCTGCCTGGGCCGCCGAGTACTCTTGGAGGCAGGCTCAGCAATTGCGAAAGCCCAGGGATTCCTCCCAAACCAAAGGGGCCAGGACCAAAAGCTCTTGCTGCTCTTCAAGTAGTCAGGACACCCCATTCACAGACCCACCAACGCTGGCGCTGTCTCTTTCTAGAGCCTCCCAAACTCCAATATTATCTGCCTGCGGAGCTGAGTATACCCGGAGCCCAGCTCAGCAATTGCGAATGTCCAGGGATTCCTCCCACCACAAAGGGGCCACGACCGAAAGCTCTTGCTGCTCTTCAAGTAGCGAGGCAAAACCCATTGACAGACCCACCAACGCTGGCGCTGTCTCTTTCTAGAGACTCCCAAAATTAAACACTCTTTGCGTGGGATGGTAAGGACACCCGGAGGCAGGCTCAGCAATTGCGAACGTCCAGGGATTCCTCCCACCGCAAAGGGGCCAGGACCAAAAGCTCTTGCTGCTCTTCAAGTAGCCAGGACACCCCATTCACAGCCCCAAAAACACTGGCACTGTCTCTTTCCAGAGCCTCCCAAAAGAGAACACTGTTTGCGTGGGCCGCTGAGGACACCCGGAGGCAGGCTCAGCAACTGCGAACGTCCAGGGATTCCTGCCACCCCACAGGCGCCAGGACCAAAAGCTCTTGCTGCTCTTCAAGTAGCCAGGACACCCCATTCACAGACCCACCAACGCTGGCGCTGTCTCTTTCTAGTGTCTCCCAAAGCCGAATAATATCTACATGGACCGCCGAGTACACCCGGAGGCAGGCTCAGCAATTGCGAACGTCCAGGGATTCCTCCCAGCGCAAAGGGGCCAGGACCAAAAGCTCTTGCTGCTCTTCAAGTAGCCAGGCAAACCCCATTGACAGACCCACCAACGCTGGTGCTGTCTCTTTCTAGAGCCTCCCAAAAGAGAACACTGCTTGCGTGGGCCGCTGAGGACAACCAGAGCCAAGCTCAGCAATTGCGAACGTCCAGGGATTCCTCCCACCGCAAAGGGGCCAGGACCAAAAGCTCTTGCTGCTCTTCAAGTAGCCAGGACACCCCGTTCACTGACACACAAATGCTGGCGCTGTCTCTTTCTAGTGTCTCCCAAAGCCGAATAATATCTGCATGGACCGCTGAGTACACTTGGAGGCAGGCTCAGCAATTGCGAAAGCCCAGGGATTCCTACCAACCCAAAGGGGCCAGGACCAAGAGCTCTTCCTGCTCTTCAAGTAGCCACGCAACCCCATTCACAGCCCCACCAACGCTGGCGCTGTCTCTTTCTAGAGCCTCCCAAAATTGAACACTATTGGGTGGGCTGCTGAGGACACCCGGAGGCAGGCTCAGCAATTCTGAACGTCCAGAGGTTCCTCCCACCGCAAAGGGGCCACGACCAAAAGCTCTTGCTGCTCTTTAAGTAGTCAGGACACCCCATTGACAGCCCCAAAAACACTGGCACTGTCTCTTTCCAGAGCCTCCCAAAAGAGAACACTGTTTGCGTGGGCCGCTGAGGACACCCTGAGGCAGGCTCAGCAATTGCGAACGTCCAGGGATTCCTGCCACCCCAAAGGCGCCAGGACCAAAAGCTCTTGCTGCTCTTCAAGTAGTCACGCAACCCCATTCACAGCCCCACCAACACTGGTGCTGTCTCTTTCTAGAGCCTCCCAAAAGAGAAAACTGTTTGCGTGGGCTGCTGGGGACACCCGGAGGCAGGCTCAGCAATTGCGAACGTCCAGGGATTCCTGCCACCCCAAAGGCGCCAGGACCAAAAGCTCTTGCTGCTCTTCAAGTAGCCACGTAACCCCATTCATAGGCCCACCAAAGATGTCACTGTCTCTTTCTAGAGCCTCCCAAACTCCAATGCTATCTGCCTGGGCCTCCGAGTATACCCAGAGGCAGCCGCAGCAATTGCGAAAGCCCAGGGATTCCTCCCACCGCAAAGGAGCCAGGACCAAAAGCTCTTGCTGCTCTTCAAGTAGCCAGGACACCCCATTCACAGACCCACCAACGCTGGTGCTGTCTCTTTCTACAGCCTCCCAAACTCCAATATTAACTGCCTGCGGAGCTGAGTATACACGGAGCCCAGCTCAGCAATTGCGAATGTCCAGGGATTCCTCCCACCCCAAAGGAGCCACGACCAAAAGCTCTTGCTGCTCTTCAAGTAGCCGGGACACCCCATTCACAGACCCACCAACTCTGGCGCTGTCTCTTTCTAGAGCCTCGCAAAGAGAACACTGTTTGCCTGGGCCGCTCAGGACACCTGGAGGCAGGCTCAGCAACTGCGAACGTCCAGGGATTCCTCCCACCGCAAAGGGGCCAGGACCAAAAGCTCTTGCTGCTCTTCAAGTAGCGAGGCAAAACCCATTGACAGACCCACCAACGCTGGCGCTGTCTCTTTCTAGAGACTCCCAAAATTGAACACTCTTTGCGTGGGATGGTAAGGACACCCGGAGGCAGGCTCAGCAACTGCGAACGTCCAGGGATTCCTCCCACCGCAAAGGGGCCGGGACCAAAAGCTCTTGCTGCTCTTCAAGTAGCGAGGCAAACCCCATTCACAGCCCCACCAACGCTGGTGCTGTCTCTTCTTAGAGCCTCCCAAACTCCAATATTATATGCCTGCGGAGATGAGTGTACCCGGAGCCCAGCTCAGCAATTGGGAATGTCCAGGGATTCCTCCCACCCCAAAGGAGCCACGACCAAAAGCTCTTGCTGCTCTTCAAGTAGCCGGGACACGCCATTCACAGCCCCAAAAACACTGGCACTGTCTCTTTCCAGAGCCTCCCAATAGAGAACACTGTTTGCGTGGGCCGCTGAGGACACCCGGAGGCAGGCTCAGCAATTGCGAACGTCCAGGGATTCCTGCCACCCCAAAGGCGCCAGGACCAAAAGCTCTTGCTGCTCTTCAAGTAGCGAGGCAAAACCCATTCACAGCCCCACCAACGCTGGCGCTGTCTGTTTCTAGTGCCTCCCAAAGCCCAGTACTATCTGCGTGGGCCGCCGAGTACACCCGGCGGCAGGCTCAGCAATTGTGAACGTCCAGGGATTCCTGCCACCGCAAAGGGGCCAGGACCAAAAGCTCTTGCTGCTCTTCAAGTAGCGAGGCAAACCCCATTGACAGACCCACCAACGCTGTGCTGTCTCTTTCCAGAGCCTCCCAAAAGAGAACACTGCTTGCGTGGGCCGCTGAGGACACCCTGAGGCAGGCTCAGCAATTGCGAACGTCCAGGGATTCCTGCCACCCCAAAGGCGCCAGGACCAAAAGCTCTTGCTGCTCTTCAAGTAGCCACGTAACCCCATTCATAGGCCCACCAAAGATGTCACTGTCTCTTTCTAGAGCCTCCCAAACTCCAATGCTATCTGCCTGGGCCTCCGAGTATACCCAGAGGCAGCCTCAGCAATTGCGAAACCCCAGGGATTCCTCCCACCGCAAAGGAGCCAGGACCAAAAGCTCTTGCTGCTCTTCAAGTAGCCAGGACACCCCATTCACAGACCCACCAACGCTGGTGCTGTCTCTTTCTAGAGCCTCCCAAACTCCAATATTATCTGCCTGCGGAGCTGAGTATACCCGGAGCCCAGCTCAGCAATTGCGAATGTCCAGGGATTCCTCCCACCCCAAAGGGGCCACGACCAAAAGCTCTTGCTGCTCTTCAAGTAGCTGGGACACCCCGTTCACAGACCCACCAACGCTGGCACTGTCTCTTTCTAGAGCCTCGCAAAGAGAACACTGTTTCCCTGGGCCGCTGAGGATACCTGGAGGCAGGCTCAGCAACTGCGAACGTCCAGGGATTCCTCCCACCGCAAAGGGGCCACGACCAAAAGCTCTTGCTGCTCTTCAAGTAGCGAGGCAAAACCCATTGACAGACCCACCAACGCTGGCGCTGTCTCTTTCTAGAGACTCCCAAAATTGAACACTCTTTGCGTGGGATGGTAAGGACACCCGGAGGCAGGCTCAGCAATTGTGAACGTCCAGGGATTCCTCCCACCGCAAAGGGGCCAGGACCAAAAGCTCTTGCTGCTCTTCAAGTAGTCAGGACACCCCATTCACAGACCCACCAACGCTGGCGCTGTCTCTTTCTAGAGCCTCGCAAAGAGAACACTGTTTGCCTGGGCTGCTGAGGATACCTGGAGGCAGGCTCAGCAACTGCGAATGTCCAGGGATTCCTCCCACCGCAAAGGGGCCAGGACCAAAAGCTCTTGCTGCTCTTCAAGTAGCCAGGACACCACATTCACAGCCCCACCAACGCTGGTGCTGTCCCTTTCTAGCGTCTCCCAAAGCCAAAGAATATCTGCCTGGGCCGCCGAGTACTCTTGGAGGCAGGCTCAGCAATTGCGAAAGCCCAGGGATTCCTCCCAAACCAAAGGGGCCAGGACCAAAAGCTCTTGCTGCTCTTCAAGTAGCCAGGGAAACCCCATTCACAGCCCCACGAACACTGGCACTGTCTCTTTCTAGAGCCTCCCAAAAGAGAACACTGTTTGCGTGGGCCGCTGAGGACACCCTGAGGCAGGCTCAGCAATTGCGAACGTCCAGGGATTCCTGCCACCGCAAAGGGGCCAGGACCAAAAGCTCTTGCTGCTCTTCAAGTAGTCAGGACACCCCATTCACAGCCCCACCAACGCTGGCGCTGTCTCTTTCTAGAGCCTCCCAAACTCCAATATTATCTGCCTGCGGAGCTGAGTATACCCGGAGCCCAGCTCAGCAATTGCGAATGTCCAGGGATTCCTCCCACCACAAAGGGGCCACGACCGAAAGCTCTTGCTGCTCTTCAAGTAGCGAGGCAAAACCCATTGACAGACCCACCAACGCTGGCGCTGTCTCTTTCTAGAGACTCCCAAAATTAAACACTCTTTGCGTGGGGTGGTAAGGACACCTGGAGGCAGGCTCAGCAATTGCGAACGTCCAGGGATTCCTCCCACCGCAAAGGGGCCAGGACCAAAAGCTCTTGCTGCTCTTCAAGTAGCCAGGACACCCCATTCACAGCCCCAAAAACACTGGCACTGTCTCTTTCCAGAGCCTCCCAAAAGAGAACACTGTTTGCGTGGGCCGCTGAGGACACCCGGAGGCAGGCTCAGCAACTGCGAACGTCCAGGGATTCCTGCCACCCCACAGGCGCCAGGACCAAAAGCTCTTGCTGCTCTTCAAGTAGCCAGGACACCCCATTCACAGACCCACCAACGCTGGCGCTGTCTCTTTCTAGTGTCTCCCAAAGCCGAATAATATCTGCATGGACCGCCGAGTACACCCGGAGGCAGGCTCAGCAATTGCGAACGTCCAGGGATTCCTCCCAGCGCAAAGGGGCCAGGACCAAAAGCTCTTGCTGCTCTTCAAGTAGCCAGGCAAACCCCATTGACAGACCCACCAACGCTGGTGCTGTCTCTTTCTAGAGCCTCCCAAAAGAGAACACTGCTTGCGTGGGCCGCTGAGGACAACCAGAGCCAAGCTCAGCAATTGCGAACGTCCAGGGATTCCTGCCACCGCAAAGGGGCCAGGACCAAAAGCTCTTGCTGCTCTTCAAGTAGCCAGGACACCCCGTTCACTGACACACAAATGCTGGCGCTGTCTCTTTCTAGTGTCTCCCAAAGCCGAATAATATCTGCATGGACCGCCGAGTACACTTGGAGGCAGGCTCAGCAATTGCGAAAGCCCAGGGATTCCTACCAACCCAAAGGGGCCAGGACCAAGAGCTCTTCCTGCTCTTCAAGTAGCCACGCAACCCCATTCACAGCCCCACCAACGCTGGCGCTGTCTCTTTCTAGAGCCTCCCAAAATTGAACACTATTGGGTGGGCTGCTGAGGACACCCGGAGGCAGGCTCAGCAATTCTGAACGTCCAGAGGTTCCTCCCACCGCAAAGGGGCCACGACCAAAAGCTCTTGCTGCTCTTCAAGTAGTCACGCAACCCCATTCACAGCCCCACCAACACTGGTGCTGTCTCTTTCTAGAGCCTCCCAAAAGAGAAAACTGTTTGCGTGGGCTGCTGGGGACACCCGGAGGCAGGCTCAGCAATTGCGAACGTCCAGGGATTCCTGCCACCCCAAAGGCGCCAGGACCAAAAGCTCTTGCTGCTCTTCAAGTAGCCACGTAACCCCATTCATAGGCCCACCAAAGATGTCACTGTCTCTTTCTAGAGCCTCCCAAACTCCAATGCTATCTGCCTGGGCCTCCGAGTATACCCAGAGGCAGCCGCAGCAATTGCGAAAGCCCAGGGATTCCTCCCACCGCAAAGGAGCCAGGACCAAAAGCTCTTGCTGCTCTTCAAGTAGCCAGGACACCCCATTCACAGACCCACCAACGCTGGTGCTGTCTCTTTCTACAGCCTCCCAAACTCCAATATTAACTGCCTGGGGAGCTGAGTATACACGGAGCCCAGCTCAGCAATTGCGAATGTCCAGGGATTCCTCCCACCCCAAAGGAGCCACGACCAAAAGCTCTTGCTGCTCTTCAAGTAGCCGGGACACCCCATTCACAGACCCACCAACTCTGGCGCTGTCTCTTTCTAGAGCCTCGCAAAGAGAACACTGTTTGCCTGGGCCGCTCAGGACACCTGGAGGCAGGCTCAGCAACTGCGAACGTCCAGGGATTCCTCCCACCGCAAAGGGGCCAGGACCAAAAGCTCTTGCTGCTCTTCAAGTAGCGAGGCAAAACCCATTGACAGACCCACCAACGCTGGCGCTGTCTCTTTCTAGAGACTCCCAAAATTGAACACTCTTTGCGTGGGATGGTAAGGACACCCGGAGGCAGGCTCAGCAACTGCGAACGTCCAGGGATTCCTCCCACCGCAAAGGGGCCGGGACCAAAAGCTCTTGCTGCTCTTCAAGTAGCGAGGCAAACCCCATTCACAGCCCCACCAACGCTGGTGCTGTCTCTTCTTAGAGCCTCCCAAACTCCAATATTATATGCCTGCGGAGATGAGTGTACCCGGAGCCCAGCTCAGCAATTGGGAATGTCCAGGGATTCCTCCCACCCCAAAGGAGCCACGACCAAAAGCTCTTGCTGCTCTTCAAGTAGCCGGGACACGCCATTCACAGCCCCAAAAACACTGGCACTGTCTCTTTCCAGAGCCTCCCAATAGAGAACACTGTTTGCGTGGGCCGCTGAGGACACCCGGAGGCAGGCTCAGCAATTGCGAACGTCCAGGGATTCCTGCCACCCCAAAGGCGCCAGGACCAAAAGCTCTTGCTGCTCTTCAAGTAGCCAGGCAACCCCATTCACAGCCCCACCAACGCTGGCGCTGTCTGTTTCTAGTGCCTCCCAAAGCCCAGTACTATCTGCGTGGGCCGCCGAGTACACCCGGCGGCAGGCTCAGCAATTGTGAACGTCCAGGGATTCCTGCCACCGCAAAGGGGCCAGGACCAAAAGCTCTTGCTGCTCTTCAAGTAGCGAGGCAAACCCCATTGACAGACCCACCAACGCTGTGCTGTCTCTTTCCAGAGCCTCCCAAAAGAGAACACTGCTTGCGTGGGCCGCTGAGGACACCCTGAGGCAGGCTCAGCAATTGCGAACGTCCAGGGATTCCTGCCACCCCACAGGCGCCAGGACCAAAAGCTCTTGCTGCTCTTCAAGTAGCCACGTAACCCCATTCATAGGCCCACCAAAGATGTCACTGTCTCTTTCTAGAGCCTCCCAAACTCCAATGCTATCTGCCTGGGCCTCCGAGTATACCCAGAGGCAGCCTCAGCAATTGCGAAACCCCAGGGATTCCTCCCACCGCAAAGGAGCCAGGACCAAAAGCTCTTGCTGCTCTTCAAGTAGCCAGGACACCCCATTCACAGACCCACCAACGCTGGTGCTGTCTCTTTCTAGAGCCTCCCAAACTCCAATATTATCTGCCTGCGGAGCTGAGTATACCCGGAGCCCAGCTCAGCAATTGCGAATGTCCAGGGATTCCTCCCACCCCAAAGGGGCCACGACCAAAAGCTCTTGCTGCTCTTCAAGTAGCCGGGACACCCCGTTCACAGACCCACCAACGCTGGCACTGTCTCTTTCTAGAGCCTCGCAAAGAGAACACTGTTTCCCTGGGCCGCTGAGGATACCTGGAGGCAGGCTCAGCAACTGCGAACGTCCAGGGATTCCTCCCACCGCAAAGGGGCCACGACCAAAAGCTCTTGCTGCTCTTCAAGTAGCGAGGCAAAACCCATTGACAGACCCACCAACGCTGGCGCTGTCTCTTTCTAGAGACTCCCAAAATTGAACACTCTTTGCGTGGGATGGTAAGGACACCCGGAGGCAGGCTCAGCAATTGTGAACGTCCAGGGATTCCTCCCACCGCAAAGGGGCCAGGACCAAAAGCTCTTGCTGCTCTTCAAGTAGTCAGGACACCCCATTCACAGACCCACCAACGCTGGTGCTGTCTCTTTCTAGAGCCTCCCAATCTCCAATATTATCTGCCTGCGGAGCTGAGTATACCCGGAGCCCAGCTCAGCAATTGCGAATGTCCAGGGATTCCTCCCACCCCAAAGGAGCCACGACCAAAAGCTCTTGCTGCTCTTCAAGTAGCCGGGACACCCCATTCACAGACCCACCAACGCTGGCGCTGTCTCTTTCTAGAGCCTCGCAAAGAGAACACTGTTTGCCTGGGCTGCTGAGGATACCTGGAGGCAGGCTCAGCAACTGCGAATGTCCAGGGATTCCTCCCACCGCAAAGGGGCCACGACCAAAAGCTCTTGCTGCTCTTCAAGTAGCCAGGACACCACATTCACAGCCCCACCAACGCTGGTGCTGTCCCTTTCTAGCGTCTCCCAAAGCCAAAGAATATCTGCCTGGGCCGCCGAGTACTCTTGGAGGCAGGCTCAGCAATTGCGAAAGCCCAGGGATTCCTCCCAAACCAAAGGGGCCAGGACCAAAAGCTCTTGCTGCTCTTCAAGTAGCCAGGGAAACCCCATTCACAGCCCCACGAACACTGGCACTGTCTCTTTCTAGAGCCTCCCAAAAGAGAACACTGTTTGCGTGGGCCGCTGAGGACACCCTGAGGCAGGCTCAGCAATTGCGAACGTCCAGGGATTCCTGCCACCGCAAAGGGGCCAGGACCAAAAGCTCTTGCTGCTCTTCAAGTAGTCAGGACACCCCATTCACAGCCCCACCAACGCTGGCGCTGTCTCTTTCTAGAGCCTCCCAAACTCCAATATTATCTGCCTGCGGAGCTGAGTATACCCGGAGCCCAGCTCAGCAATTGCGAATGTCCAGGGATTCCTCCCACCACAAAGGGGCCACGACCGAAAGCTCTTGCTGCTCTTCAAGTAGCGAGGCAAAACCCATTGACAGACCCACCAACGCTGGCGCTGTCTCTTTCTAGAGACTCCCAAAATTAAACACTCTTTGCGTGGGGTGGTAAGGACACCTGGAGGCAGGCTCAGCAATTGCGAACGTCCAGGGATTCCTCCCACCGCAAAGGGGCCAGGACCAAAAGCTCTTGCTGCTCTTCAAGTAGCCAGGACACCCCATTCACAGCCCCAAAAACACTGGCACTGTCTCTTTCCAGAGCCTCCCAAAAGAGAACACTGTTTGCGTGGGCCGCTGAGGACACCCGGAGGCAGGCTCAGCAACTGCGAACGTCCAGGGATTCCTGCCACCCCACAGGCGCCAGGACCAAAAGCTCTTGCTGCTCTTCAAGTAGCCAGGACACCCCATTCACAGACCCACCAACGCTGGCGCTGTCTCTTTCTAGTGTCTCCCAAAGCCGAATAATATCTGCATGGACCGCCGAGTACACCCGGAGGCAGGCTCAGCAATTGCGAACGTCCAGGGATTCCTCCCAGCGCAAAGGGGCCAGGACCAAAAGCTCTTGCTGCTCTTCAAGTAGCCAGGCAAACCCCATTGACAGACCCACCAACGCTGGTGCTGTCTCTTTCTAGAGCCTCCCAAAAGAGAACACTGCTTGCGTGGGCCGCTGAGGACAACCAGAGCCAAGCTCAGCAATTGCGAACGTCCAGGGATTCCTGCCACCGCAAAGGGGCCAGGACCAAAAGCTCTTGCTGCTCTTCAAGTAGCCAGGACACCCCGTTCACTGACACACAAATGCTGGCGCTGTCTCTTTCTAGTGTCTCCCAAAGCCGAAGAATATCTGCATGGACCGCCGAGTACACTTGGAGGCAGGCTCAGCAATTGCGAAAGCCCAGGGATTCCTACCAACCCAAAGGGGCCAGGACCAAGAGCTCTTCCTGCTCTTCAAGTAGCCACGCAACCCCATTCACAGCCCCACCAACGCTGGCGCTGTCTCTTTCTAGAGCCTCCCAAAATTGAACACTATTGGGTGGGCTGCTGAGGACACCCGGAGGCAGGCTCAGGAATTCTGAACGTCCAGAGGTTCCTGCCACCGCAAAGAGGCCACGACCAAAAGCTCTTGCTGCTCTTTAAGTAGTCAGGACACCCCATCACAGCCCTAAAAACACTGGCACTGTCTCTTTCCAGAGCCTCCCAAAATTGAACACTGTTTGCGTGGGCCGCTGAGGACACCCTGAGGCAGGCTCAGCAATTGCGAACGTCCAGGGATTCCTGCCACCCCAAAGGCGCCAGGACCAAAAGCTCTTGCTGCTCTTCAAGTAGTCACGCAACCCCATTCACAGCCCCACCAACACTGGTGCTGTCTCTTTCTAGAGCCTCCCAAAAGAGAAAACTGTTTGCGTGGGCTGCTGGGGACACCCGGAGGCAGGCTCAGCAATTGCGAACGTCCAGGGATTCCTGCCACCCCAAAGGCGCCAGGACCAAAAGCTCTTGCTGCTCTTCAAGTAGCCACGTAACCCCATTCATAGGCCCGCCAAAGATGTCACTGTCTCTTTCTAGAGCCTCCCAAACTCCAATGCTATCTGCCTGGGCCTCCGAGTATACCCAGAGGCAGCCGCAGCAATTGCGAAAGCCCAGGGATTCCTCCCACCGCAATGGAGCCAGGACCAAAAGCTCTTGCTGCTCTTCAAGTAGCCAGGACACCCCATTCACAGACCCACCAACGCTGGTGCTGTCTCTTTCTACAGCCTCCCAAACTCCAATATTAACTGCCTGGGGAGCTGAGTATACACGGAGCCCAGCTCAGCAATTGCGAATGTCCAGGGATTCCTCCCACCCCAAAGGAGCCACGACCAAAAGCTCTTGCTGCTCTTCAAGTAGCCGGGACACCCCATTCACAGACCCACCAACTCTGGCGCTGTCTCTTTCTAGAGCCTCGCAAAGAGAACACTGTTTGCCTGGGCCGCTCACGACACCTGGAGGCAGGCTCAGCAACTGCGAACGTCCAGGGATTCCTCCCTCCGCAAAGGGGCCACGACCAAAAGCTCTTGCTGCTCTTCAAGTAGCGAGGCAAAACCCATTGACAGACCCACCAACGCTGGCGCTGTCTCTTTCTAGAGACTCCCAAAATTGAACACTCTTTGCGTGGGATGGTAAGGACACCCGGAGGCAGGCTCAGCAACTGCGAACGTCCAGGGATTCCTCCCACCGCAAAGGGGCCGGGACCAAAAGCTCTTGCTGCTCTTCAAGTAGCGAGGCAAACCCCATTCACAGCCCCACCAACGCTGGTGCTGTCTCTTCCTAGAGCCTCCCAAACTCCAATATTATATGCCTGCGGAGATGAGTGTACCCGGAGCCCAGCTCAGCAATTGGGAATGTCCAGGGATTCCTCCCACCCCAAAGGAGCCACGACCAAAAGCTCTTGCTGCTCTTCAAGTAGCCGGGACACGCCATTCACAGCCCCAAAAACACTGGCACTGTCTCTTTCCAGAGCCTCCCAATAGAGAACACTGTTTGCGTGGGCCGCTGAGGACACCCGGAGGCAGGCTCAGCAATTGCGAACGTCCAGGGATTCCTGCCACCCCAAAGGCGCCAGGACCAAAAGCTCTTGCTGCTCTTCAAGTAGCCAGGCAACCCCATTCACAGCCCCACCAACGCTGGCGCTGTCTGTTTCTAGTGCCTCCCAAAGCCCAGTAATATCTGCGTGGGCCGCCGAGTACACCCGGCGGCAGGCTCAGCAATTGTGAACGTCCAGGGATTCCTGCCACCGCAAAGGGGCCAGGACCAAAAGCTCTTGCTGCTCTTCAAGTAGCGAGGCAAACCCCATTGACAGACCCACCAACGCTGTGCTGTCTCTTTCCAGAGCCTCCCAAAAGAGAACACTGCTTGCGTGGGCCGCTGAGGACACCCTGAGGCAGGCTCAGCAATTGCGAACGTCCAGAGATTCCTGCCACCCCAAAGGCGCCAGGACCAAAAGCTCTTGCTGCTCTTCAAGTAGCCACGTAACCCCATTCATAGGCCCACCAAAGATGTCACTGTCTCTTTCTAGAGCCTCCCAAACTCCAATGCTATCTGCCTGGGCCTCCGAGTATACCCAGAGGCAGCCTCAGCAATTGCGAAACCCCAGGGATTCCTCCCACCGCAAAGGAGCCAGGACCAAAAGCTCTTGCTGCTCTTCAAGTAGCCAGGACACCCCATTCACAGACCCACCAACGCTGGTGCTGTCTCTTTCTAGAGCCTCCCAAACTCCAATATTATCTGCCTGCGGAGCTGAGTATACCCGGAGCCCAGCTCAGCAATTGCGAATGTCCAGGGATTCCTCCCACCCCAAAGGGGCCACGACCAAAAGCTCTTGCTGCTCTTCAAGTAGCCGGGACACCCCGTTCACAGACCCACCAACGCTGGCGCTGTCTCTTTCTAGAGCCTCGCAAAGAGAACACTGTTTCCCTGGGCCGCTGAGGATACCTGGAGGCAGGCTCAGCAACTGCGAACGTCCAGGGATTCCTCCCACCGCAAAGGGGCCAGGACCAAAAGCTCTTGCTGCTCTTCAAGTAGCGAGGCAAAACCCATTGACAGACCCACCAACGCTGGCGCTGTCTCTTTCTAGAGACTCCCAAAATTGAACACTCTTTGCGTGGGATGGTAAGGACACCCGGAGGCAGGCTCAGCAATTGTGAACGTCCAGGGATTCCTCCCACCGCAAAGGGGCCAGGACCAAAACCTCTTGCTGCTCTTCAAGTAGTCAGGACACCCCATTCACTGACCCACCAACGCTGGTGCTGTCTCTTTCTAGAGCCTCCCAAACTCCAATATTATCTGCCTGCGGAGCTGAGTATACCCGGAGCCCAGCTCAGCAATTGCGAATGTCCAGGGATTCCTCCCACCCCAAAGGAGCCACGACCAAAAGCTCTTGCTGCTCTTCAAGTAGCCGGGACACCCCATTCACAGACCCACCAACGCTGGCGCTGTCTCTTTCTAGAGCCTCGCAAAGAGAACACTGTTTGCCTGGGCTGCTGAGGATACCTGGAGGCAGGCTCAGCAACTGCGAATGTCCAGGGATTCCTCCCACCGCAAAGGGGCCAGGACCAAAAGCTCTTGCTGCTCTTCAAGTAGCCAGGACACCACATTCACAGCCCCACCAACGTTGGTGCTGTCCCTTTCTAGCGTCTCCCAAAGCCAAAGAATATCTGCCTGGGCCGTCGAGTACTCTTGGAGGCAGGCTCAGCAATTGCGAAAGCCCAGGGATTCCTCCCAAACCAAAGGGGCCAGGACCAAAAGCTCTTGCTGCTCTTCAAGTAGCCAGGGAAACCCCATTCACAGCCCCACGAATACTGGCACTGTCTCTTTCTAGAGCCTCCCAAAAGAGAACACTGTTTGCGTGGGCCGCTGAGGACACCC
The DNA here is from genome assembly GCA_037975005.1 of Platalea minor. NCBI lineage: Eukaryota > Metazoa > Chordata > Aves > Pelecaniformes > Threskiornithidae > Platalea > Platalea minor. Next base: position 66,100 of record JBBPFK010000220.1, read on the forward strand.
TGAGGCAGGCTCAGCAATTGTGAACGTCCAGGGATTCCTCCCACCCCAAAGGGGCCAGGACCAAAAGCTCTTGCTGCTCTTCAAGTAGTCAGGACACCCCATTCACAGACCCACCAACGCTGGCGCTGTCTCTTTCTAGAGCCTCCCAAACTCCAATATTATCTGCCTGCGGAGCTGAGTATACCCGGAGCCCAGCTCAGCAATTGCGAATGTCCAGGGATTCCTCCCACCACAAAGGGGCCACGACCGAAAGCTCTTGCTGCTCTTCAAGTAGCGAGGCAAAACCCATTGACAGACCCACCAACGCTGGCGCTGTCTCTTTCTAGAGACTCCCAAAATTAAACACTCTTTGCGTGGGATGGTAAGGACACCCGGAGGCAGGCTCAGCAATTGCGAACGTCCAGGGATTCCTCCCACCGCAAAGGGGCCGGGACCAAAAGCTCTTGCTGCTCTTCAAGTAGCCAGGACACCCCATTCACAGCCCCAAAAACACTGGCACTGTCTCTTTCCAGAGCCTCCCAAAAGAGAACACTGTTTGCGTGGGCCGCTGAGGACACCCGGAGGCAGGCTCAGCAACTGCGAACGTCCAGGGATTCCTGCCACCCCACAGGCGCCAGGACCAAAAGCTCTTGCTGCTCTTCAAGTAGCCAGGACACCCCATTCACAGACCCACCAACGCTGGCGCTGTCTCTTTCTAGTGTCTCCCAAAGCCGAATAATATCTGCATGGACCGCCGAGTACACCCGGAGGCAGGCTCAGCAATTGCGAACGTCCAGGGATTCCTCCCACCGCAAAGGGGCCAGGACCAAAAGCTCTTGCTGCTCTTCAAGTAGCCAGGCAAACCCCATTGACAGACCCACCAACGCTGGTGCTGTCTCTTTCTAGAGCCTCCCAAAAGAGAACACTGCTTGCGTGGGCCGCTGAGGACAACCAGAGCCAAGCTCAGCAATTGCGAACGTCCAGGGATTCCTCCCACCGCAAAGGGGCCAGGACCAAAAGCTCTTGCTGCTCTTCAAGTAGCCAGGACACCCCGTTCACTGACACACAAATGCTGGCGCTGTCTCTTTCTAGTGTCTCCCAAAGCTGAATAATATCTGCATGGACCGCCGAGTACACTTGGAGGCAGGCTCAGCAATTGCGAAAGCCCAGGGATTCCTACCAACCCAAAGGGGCCAGGACCAAGAGCTCTTCCTGCTCTTCAAGTAGCCACGCAACCCCATTCACAGCCCCACCAACGCTGGCGCTGTCTCTTTCTAGAGCCTCCCAAAATTGAACACTATTGGGTGGGCTGCTGAGGACACCCGGAGGCAGGCTCAGCAATTCTGAACGTCCAGAGGTTCCTCCCACCGCAAAGGGGCCACGACCAAAAGCTCTTGCTGCTCTTCAAGTAGTCAGGACACCCCATTGACAGACCCACCAACACTGGTGCTGTCTCTTTCTAGAGCCTCCCAAAAGAGAACACTGTTTGCGTGGGCCGCTGAGGACACCCTGAGGCAGGCTCAGCAATTGCGAACGTGCAGGGATTCCTGCCACCCCAAAGGCGCCAGGACCAAAAGCTCTTGCTGCTCTTCAAGTAGTCACGCAACCCCATTCACAGCCCCACCAACGCTGGTGCTGTCTCTTTCTAGAGCCTCCCAAAAGAGAAAACTGTTTGCGTGGGCTGCTGGGGACACCCGGAGGCAGGCTCAGCAATTGCGAACGTCCAGGGATTCCTGCCACCCCAAAGGCGCCAGGACCAAAAGCTCTTGCTGCTCTTCAAGTAGCCACGTAACCCCATTCATAGGCCCACCAAAGATGTCACTGTCTCTTTCTAGAGCCTCCCAAACTCCAATGCTATCTGCCTGGGCCTCCGAGTATACCCAGAGGCAGCCGCAGCAATTGCGAAAGCCCAGGGATTCCTC